>JAJMBT010000028.1:0-217966 GCA_030565385.1 Kodamaea neixiangensis
TTATGGCATCTGCTTAACACGCAGAACGTCCCCAGTTCGATCCTGGGCGGAATCATCTTTTTGCTCCTTGCACCAACTGAACACCTCTCTTGCAAGCCAACGGCCTCACTCAACTGCCCCTGGCAACGCCAAATCCTACGTCAAAATATTCGAACTTAATTTTTCAATCTATACACAAGCACCCATCGCTAAACTTTATCCACTTCTCTCTGCATTTCTTCATACAAGTAGTCGCTCAACTTGATTAATCCTGACGTTCCACTGCATAACCTGTACATGAAGTTAGGCTCGTACGTACCCTCGACTATCTTGCCTGAACCATTGACATGCACATACCCAAAGATATTCTCAATTTCTGGAATGCGAGCGTATTGTGGGGTTTCTCTGAAATCGTAGATTGGCATGAAAGTGTCGACATTCACTCCCGCCTCCATGATGAACGAGAAGTCATTGTGCACTTTCTCAGCTACTTTGTCATGGAGGAGCGATATGAACTGTGGGTTTGGCGAGAAGTGATCTGGAGACACTTTGTCTGCAGCCTTGGTATTCTTGGTAGTTCCAATCTCCAAAGCTGCAGGATTCTTTGATAACGAGTACTTGAGCCCGTTAGGTATCTCGTGCACATAGATCTGACTATTACGAGCGTATTGGGTGTAGTTCCTTATAAAGGTCAAGGCTCTCATGTTTCTCGAATCTATTAATTTTCTTAATCTTTTGATTTTCAGTTACAACAAGAAGTGATTGCCATTCTTTTTGAGTGTCCTGGGCACCGTGGAGAAAGACAGAAGCCAGGTACTTGCCACTCAAATAAGGAGAGACTCAACTAAGAGTAGTGTCATGGAAAACTCAACTGACTCTCGTGAGTTTGCAGAGAGTGCTGTAAAGTATGAGTTCGAAGAGATAAGCGGGGACGAGGAAGCTGCCCACATCGACTCAGAGAGCCTGAAGCGCAACAGAGTAAGAACAGGCTGCTTCTGCTGTCGCAAACGAAAGAAGAAATGTGACGAGTTGCAACCTAGCTGTAAAGCTTGTATCCGAAATCGAATTAAGTGTGTGTACCCGCAATATCCAAATGAAACTTTACCTGTTGGGTTCCAACTACAAGAGTGCAGCTATGATAAAATCCCACTGAGGTCCTCGAAGCGAAAAAGGGAAGATGTGGAAGATGACTTCACGAACAAACTCCGCATTTTCAACGTGGTTATCAAGAATCCGATGAATGTCAGGAGGAATAGTACCAAAAACAGAAAGGCCAACAAGGAAACAGTGATGGAGTTGAAAGGTGAAGGCCTGCTAACAGACATAGTTTTCGAAGGGTTATCGCCTGAAGCATTGCAAGTATCGCCTTACGAACGCATTCAGTCTCCTACGTCTGACAGCAGCCTACTATCATTTTCAAAGCACCTACCCTATATGACCCTATCGCCTATCGATGCAGAACTCTACCATTTCTTCAGGAAGAAGTTTGTACCTTCCATCTCACTCCCGCATGCACACCCTATGCTTTCCCCAGAACGTCTCTGGGTACATTTAGCACCACAGTCAGATATTCTATCGCAGATCTACTTATTTTGTGGAGCGTCCTTTCTATCCTTTGCACACCAAAAAAACCAAAACGACTTGTACTTGAAGTTCAATCAGATTGCGCTGATCAAGTACAGGGCCATTGTCAACTTACTCAGTGGCTTAAACAATGGTGCTGACATTGATAGCGATTGGTTAATAACAGGAGGTTTGATATTGAGTCTATGTGATAGATCATATGGTCTTAACACCAACAGGTGTGCTAAGCATATCATATTTGTCAACAATTTGATTAAACGGAGAGAGCAGAGGATGTTACTAGCAAAAGAGGATGATCTGGATAACATGAATAGTCTCACACGACTGCCAGATAACCTCAAAGTTTCGCCAAATGAACGTTTACTTATGGAAAGCTTTGTGTTCAACTACTCTACCATAATCTTTTCATGTGCGCAGTCGGACTTGGTGAAGTTGCCCCTGCCGTATGAATTCTTCCCGAGGATCAAAAAATGGTTGGATCTGCCGATCTATTCAGACTTTTCAGTGCCATGGGTGAACAACCCCGTTTTGGGGACATCCTCCGAGTGCTTTGAGATCTTGCTGAAACTTGTGTGGCTTCTCAGGTTTCATTTCGATCCTCTACCGGAGGATAACCCACAATGGTACATTGATACTCGAACCTTTTGGAAGTTATTACTTCCAATCAAATCTTTGATCGAAACAACAAGCAGTAGAATTGAATCTTACAAGGTGGAGCTTGACACAATGTACCTGACTTCATCGCTGGTTAATATTTCCTATGAAGCATTGCGTGGGAACTTGGCGGTGTCAAATATGATCTTGTCCTCGAGTGAAATCTTGTACGAGAAATTATTGAACCCAACCCTCCCATCTTTCATTCCATCGATCCAAGCATTTGTCGACTCGATCTTGTACGAGTTCGTGAACAATTTAGCTGCACTGAACCATTCACATTGCATGCTCACTCTCTGTTTGTTCATAACAGGAATTTCTTCGACCACTGACCAGCAGAGGAATTTACTTAAAACAAAGTTATTCGATATGAGCTACACTCTCGAGTCCAACATTGGGAAAAACTTGGTTGATACTTTGATGATAAACTGGGAAAGAGAAGAAAAAGAGGAAGAAATGTATGGTGACAAGGGCTTCAAGAGCTTTGATTTGATTTTTGATAGAGATCAAATAGATCAAATTGTATTTTAGAACTACATTTATGTTAAGCTATAACTAATGAATAATATGACAAGTAACATTCTATCTAACATTATTTAAACTCAAGACTCCGAAACAGAGCACTGCATCCTCAGATTGCCATCTACCATTCAGTTATCCCAACATACTTCTCTTTCTCCCTCTCAATTTCACCTCTTCCAATTTCTTCAAAATTTCAGCCAACTTCTTATTCCCAGGTTTACCTTTTGACTTATGATAGTTTTCGTACCCTTCGAGAATCCATGCATTGTACGTTTCCGAATAAACTGAATGAGTACTCAAGATCGCACGCTCAAGCACATATATATCAACGGCCTTCTCCTCGGGCATTCCGCTGTATGAAGACAATCCAAAGTCAATCAAAAACACCTCCTCATCCTCCAAAAGAAGATTCGAAGAGGTTAAGTCTCCATGTATCATGTCATTGAAATGTAACTTTCCTATAATTGCTCCCACCTTTTCACAAACGCTGCGAACCTCAGGTGAAACGCATTCCTCAGTAGACCTTTCTCTCTCTAGGAACCATAGATAGTTCTTCAAACTCGAGATGTTACCATTTTCCAATGCGTTTCCCAACTTCTCCATCCAGATGAATCCATTTGTATAATCTGCCAGAATGATAGACGGAGCATTTATACCCAAGGTACGTAATTTATTCATGAACTTAACTTCTCCAGCCGTCCTTGTCTTGATGATACTAGCATCGATCTTAGGATGCCTGTAGGGTTTCGATGGCCTGTACTTCACAATGAATGATTCCGTGTTCCTCAAATGAATCTGCGACTTTTGAGCATAAGGATGAACACCAGCTTCAAACACAAGTGCTTCTGCTCCCTGCGAAACAATGGTCAATGGGATATTAGGCAACTTCAGCCTCACCAACTCTTGCAATCGATCAGTCATCTCTGGCGTACTGCTTTTTTTCACTGTGCAATCCAAAAATCATCTTTAAATTTTGAGGGGGGAACGATTCGACTTTTAATAACCAAGTATGCCTGAGCTAGTGTATATCATTCCTCCGTATTTGCTTAATACGTGTCTAGGTTCTGAGCTTCAGCATACCTTGACTGCACAGCATAAAGAGTTCGGGCTTCTGAATGTTGTTTCAACAGACTCTGAATACTATCAGAGCAAATCTAAAGTTACTCCGCAATCCACCAATGTGTTCTCCAGTGATATTTATTTGAATGAAATCATCAAGAATAAGGTCCGTTACAAGCTTGCGATCCTCGGAGTATTGGGTAATAGCCCAATGGAATTGGATGATGAAACGCACATTTATGAATTGTATACAATCTTCAAGCACAGGTTTTTAGAGGACCATGTTGATTCGGAGACAGGTGCAGATGGTCCCGACCATGAAGGTGACCATACTGGGCACACAAAATCTTCAATTCTTGCATCGTCTAACATTGGAGAAATTGCATATCGTATTAAAGATCTTCCAGCCACCCACACGAAGTACTTGAAATACCCTCTCAAAGATTTATTGAAGGTAGTCAAAGTGACTGAAACTTCGTACGGTCCGATCCCATCGAGCTACGTGAAGTTGGAGGACGGGAAACACTTTGAGTACCCGCTTCCCCTTTCATGGGTGCCCCTTATACCGAGCAAGTATTTGAAATACTTTGTCAACAACCTCAACCTCAGTATTGATAACGAATCTGGATTTTCGAGTATCAAAATGAACCTTGATGCCAACTCAAAATACACCCCACCATTTGGGTTTCTGGAAACCAATGATATCCCTCTGGAAATATTGAGCGAGTACGATTTGCACGGGAAATACTTCAACTTTGTATCCGACAAGTCTCTCGCTTCATATACAGGTGTTTTCTACTACGAGGTGGAAGTAGAACAGGAAGTCACCGAATCAACTGACTTCAAACCTTTACTCAAGATGAACGACACCTTCATTCTGTCTGACAGATCACTCAACCTTTCTATTGGGTACATCAAGAAGATATTTTACAACCAAAATGTCAAATTAGACTTGGAGTCAATCATAGAGGACGTTATTGATAACAAAGTGGAGCACGACTTGAACCTCAACTCGAAGCCAGGCGAATTCAAAGGTAGCTTTGCAATTAACTATGAAGATTCTTCATTCAACAATTCTTTGAAAAACTTGGAACATAGGGTCACCAATCTTAATAGAAGGTTGTCGAATCGCAACAATTTAGACTCGTCTAACTCTGGCAAAACCGATATTGGTATTCCTTTCAAGACTAGATTAGTGAAAGACTCTTCGAATAAGAAAATCTTCAAAACGGATCCTATTGGGTGCGGTATCAACTTTATTGACAAGTCTATTTTCATCACCTTGAACGGTGTTTTGGTCAAGGCTATCAAGCAGGAAGAATTAGCTGGATCTACTTCTTCAAGTGAAAGCTTGTTCAGTGCCAATTCTGACAGCTCTGTGTATCCTATGATTGGGTTTGAAGTAAGCGATCTCGATACCATTAATCCCACACATGACCCAGCCACCAAGTTGAATATAAGAACCAATCTAGGATTCAAGGAATTCCACTTCAACATCAACAACTACGTTAAGAACTTCAAGTTCGAAAACCAGAAGAAAATCTTAGGGATGACTACCACCGTTTCACCCCAGGGTGGCCCAATAGATAAGGCACACGATTCGAAGACATTGAATAGATTAATTAAGCAATACTTGAATCACGAAGGTTATCTTGACACGTTTAAAGCATTTACAGCGGACCTTGAGAATTTGCAACGAGAGATTCAAGACAAGGATGATGTCAATTTCCAGGACGTTGACACTTCTGCATTAACCAAATCACACGCGGTGAATAGAAATATAGTGAAGCAGTACATGTTGAACAACCAATTCGACTTGCTAACTAAATTTCTCAAAATCAACTACAATGCAATACTTCAAGAATACGAAACTAGATTGAAGGTCTTGAAGTTTGTTTACTTGCTCAAAAAGAATATTTCTACCATGACCACAGATAACTTTGAAGCTGCTGTGGCGTATAGACTAGATTTACAAAAAGAGCAGGAGTACAAAATCATTCCCAATAAATGCATTGAAAGGATCAATGAACTAGCATCAGTCTTGTTGGTAAAGAATGAGGAGGAGTTGAAGAATTTTCCTGTTGCTGCGGAAGAATTGGAAAACTACCAGAAAAACTTGTCTCACTTGTCAAGTGATATCAACTCGTCCATTTTAGATAGTCTTGGATTTGAAAAGAATTCCAATTTGCAGCAGATATTTGAAGTTGTTGACGGGAATATGAGAACCCTCAGTTTGGACGTTAAAGATGAGAAGTTCATGTTGGTTAACTTTGAAAAAGATCATATGGACTTGTGATTACTTCTTCAATTTTTTGCGCTTTGGTTCGCTCTCTTCTTTCACTTCATAATGGTCCAGATTCTCTTCATTGATTTTGATGCTTGGCTTGATATTAGCCAACTTGGTATCCCTATGAATATTGTACATTTTTAATGCCCAAGCACCTTTTTCAAGCGTGTTGAATGTAGGATCACTGTTTTCGGACAAAATTTGAATGTATACGGGTAGTAACTCCTCAACGTACTCCTTAACGTTATACTTAATCTTTGTTGAGGGTCTCAGGGAATCCACTACAAAGTACATGAAGCTTTCGTCACTGAAAAATGGGGGTGCCAAGTCAGAGACTTTGTAAAGTAGCGAAAGAATCAAACTTCCAGTGGCTGGCCCAACACCTCTCAATTCGCATATTTCCTTCATTGACTTCTTTATAGCATCAAGATACAACTTCTTATTGCTAGGCCAAAAGTCCTTGTCTTTCTTGGGCTCCTTAAAGATCTTTATGAATGTGGAGAAGGCGCGTTTAGATACATCTTCAACAACCTTTGCATCGTTTGAACCTATCAACTTTGGTAATGTTGGTCTGAATTTCCCCTTCGCCAACTTCCAGTCCATTAGCAGAACCAATTCTTCCTTGGTTATCCAGGTTTCATTGTGAGCGTCATATCTTTTCAACAACTTCTGGGGTAAAGTTTCTGCTCTCCATGTATCGAGCTCACGCAAGCTGAACTTCTCTACAGCTTCATCGCCTTCTTTTTCAACATGTACATCATAGCTTTTACCAGATATATCACTCAACTCAGCTGTAATTGAAGAGTAAAGTGAGCTGCTGGCTGCAACAATCAAGTCGACTTGTTCTGACATCTTCACTTTAGTTTTTCATGTTGAGATTCTCTGAATTGTACAGACGTGTTATCCAACTATTAGGGACACACACGATCTCAACCTCTTCTACTCTATTTAAAGCCTCTTCACCCAATGACTCTAATTGTCGTCTTTTCGTTTCGATTGTCTAATATATACAATTCTAAATGTTCTTTCCAGAACATCACAACCTCTTCGTTACCTATTTACATTAACCACATTCTTTGTATCATCAGACTTGGCAGCCTTTCTATAGTTGAGTCTTTTGTTTGGAGTATAGCTGATTGGTATCATCAAATCTAGGAAAACGTTTTGAATTAATGAAAACGCCTGGGAACTGAGCCAGTATAACGTCAATGCTGTTGGTGCATGCAAAGAGATGGCCATGAGAAATACCACTGTCATCCTGGAAAGGTTTGACATTGCATCTGTCAAAGTGGGTCTTAATTTGCGTCTCTGAGTCAATCTCAGAAGCTCGAGCGATTTGAAAGTCCATTCGACGTTGCATAATGCTGCAATACCCAAAACAATGGGGAATATGTGCATCTGGTCCAACACTGTCAAGTCTTGAAACCAAAACAACCCTTCTGTGTACAAGGAAGCGTCCAATGGTTTGTTTGCCATTTTGTCCCAAGACGACCATCCACTCAAATCACGCATCGTCACAGACATACACACCCACAACGGGATTTGGAAAGCTGGTAATACGAAGTTCTTCCATATCTGGACATCATTCTCCTTGAACAACTTCTTCTGTCTCTTTCTAGTTTCTTTGGCTGTGAGCACCAAGACTTCTTCGTATTTCATCGCGGCCAAGGGTGATTGAATTGTATGATATGTTTCCGACAATTTGTCCTCTGAAGTAGTTCCAACAGACCTCTTAGCCAATTCAGCTTTTCTCTTAGCCTGCTGAACCTTCTTAGCGAGATTCACTTTCAAGACTGGGTTCATGGCACTGATAATCGGCCTCAACTCATTCTGCTTCTGTATTCGTTTTCTCTGTAACACAGCAAGTGGCAAGGTCCAGACAGATCTCAACGCAAAGGTTGTTATTGGAATCAAGGCCCACCATGGTAGCCCCGAGTAAGCGTGAACAGCTTGTAGTGATTCGGTGAGCGAACTGACTATTACATGGGGATCAAAGGAAAGGTTTCTGCGACTGGTTCTCATGGAGCCCAAACCAACTGGACTAACCCTAGTGAAATCAACACCTATCACCCTCGGTAGTCTCACCAGTCCTCTAGTAAGCATCCTACTCTCTCTGCTGTTTGACAACCTTAAAAGTGAAAAAATAGCACCAGAATTCAACGGTCACGTGCGGAGTTGTATATACTTTTTCAAATGTAATCTTTGAAAGATTGAACAGAAACAAGTACGTCCATCAGCAAGCAAACCAGTTGAGATGTCGACCAGAACAGAAAGAGCGTGTATGTTATGTGGTCTTATACAGCCATTTAAGAGGTTCGTTGAGAAAGGGTGTCCCAACTGTGAAAGTGTTATACATTTTCAAGACAACGAAGAAGGACAGGTCCAAGATTGTACGAGTCCTTCGTTCGAGGGTTTGATTGCATTAGGAGAAGATAACAAGAGCTCTTGGGTGGCCAGATGGTTGAGAATAGATTCGTTTGTCCCTGGTCTCTACGCCGTGAAGATAAATGGTAAGTTACCTCCCCACATAATAAGTGACTTGGAGGAGCAAAATGTGATTTATAGACCAAGAGATGGAAGTGCGGAGGATTAAAAGTTGTATAGTTACAGTGTATTTATGTATATACGGACATTTTAGTGTATTTTTATGAATGAAAATCAAAAGATTGTGTCCTTTAGAGAAGATGTTGCTTCTGTCAACCTCTTGACGGTTTCTGTCTTGTCCCAGACATTTCTGTCTCTCCAGACAATGTCCATAAGTTTACCCATGACGATTTCCAACGTCTCGATACTGTAGTCTTCAGTGGCTTCAATCAAGTTGTGCTTGAGGAGTTGCTCCGTGTTTGGGAGTACCAATTCTCTGTCTTTGTCTATGAACAATTCTTCCACTTCAGATTCTGAGTCTGAGGCATCTTCCTCAGGCTTATCAAGTTCCATTGGTTGGGGTTCTTCCTGCAGCTTTTGTTCTGGCTCAGTTACTGACTTCACAATTTCAGTGGATTGAGCACCATTGATGAGCTTTTCAATACTGGCATCGGATGATGCTGTTGTAGCAGCAGGAACAACATCCGTAGTGTCAGGAACTTGCAGATCAACGGTCTCTTGAGGAGTTACTTCACTAGGTGTTGCATCTACTTCTTGAGGACGACCCTCACCCAGAGGTTTGATTTCTGGCTCCTCACTGTTTGAAAACACAGTTCCATTGCTTTTGATGGTGACCAACAATTCGTTAGGACCATTAATAGCTTGTTCAGGAGCTTCTCCTTCGATAGGCTGTACAATACTAGGCCCTTCGGTTGAATTCTGAACAACAGTGGAGACATCAGGAATCGCGACAATCGGCACTAGGATACCCTCAGAAGCAGCCGCATTGTTCACCTCTATCAACTTTTGTTCATACTCTCTGGTTATCTTTTGGTGTTCTTCCAAGATCTTCTTCTGCTTTAAAACTTCACGTTCTCTCACCTCTTTACACGCCTTCAAAAATTCAGGCGTACTGAAGTCGTCGCAGCCGAACTGTGCATTCGTCAACATTTCGTTGGCTTTCAAGATTCTCTCACGATCCCCTGATGTGAGCGAATCTCTTACTATCATCTTGATGTCTTTCAAAAACTGTTTGGGCTCACTGTAGAACCCATTCCACAACCTTTCCTCGATAATATCCAAGTCCATGTTGTAAAAGAACCGGCCAGTACTAAGTTCCTTGATCATGTTTTCGCGTTTCGGGTCATCAGACTTCACGTACAAGACCTCATAAGGATGCAAAGGATTTTCCAAGATCGAAGGATCGTACAAGTGAAACAACAAGTTCTCATCAATAATAGGCTTCTTGAATCTCTTGTATCTATTCTTGAAAAGGTCCATTAGTCCTGCCAATTTGATCTTCAAGACATTCTTCAACTTGGTGTCATTGTATTCAATTTCCTTCAACTTCTTCCTGTTCAGTTCAGCATCGTCTGTCTCTCCCACTGGCTTCACAACCTTCAACGATTTCAACTTACGTTTGGGCCTGTTCTCTAGGTCATTGATGAATTCAAACGGTTTCATTTGTAATGTCTTGTGCAAGGTTTCGAAATATTCAATACGTTCTTCAGCGTTGGGGTGACTCAAGTTCAAAGTGTTTTGGGAATTGTTGTAGCCAAAAATTAACTTTATGTCCCTATCCAATTCTTTGAAAGTTATTTCCGCCACACCAAGCAACAAGATCTTCTCATTGCTCTTCAAGTTTCTCAACAAACTGTTCAATGTTGCTTTGGCGGAGTAAGGTACCACTTGGAACCATGTCTCAATATTTGGAATAAAAATGATGGCAGGTTGATGTCTCCTGGCCTCAACAAAAGCCTGAATGATAGTCAGTTCAGGCGTTCTTGTTGGATCGCTGAACAAAGTGCCCATATCTAGAGACTGAACTTGGAATCCTTCCAAATAGTTCAAGATCGCCGAACTCAAATACTGCTGGCCATTTCCTGGAGCACCACATACCAACAAGTGAGGCTTGCAAATTCTTGAGTTCTCCAAATTACGCAAGAGTTGGTGCCTTCCGAAACCACCGTCCTCATCATTGACAGACGGATCGATATAATATGCATCTTCCAAGTTGGTTAACTTCTTCTGGCCGGCCAAATTCACTGAGTTTGGTAACAATTCATTGAGTTTGAAGGTCACCTCATTGAACTTTGATTCGAGAAGAGATTTCAAGTGTTCTGGCAATGGTGAGGAGCTCAACGATGTAGATCTCAAGCTTGACGGCACAATTTTTTCGATGGCCCTCATGAAATCTTTTGCAATGATTCGGATTTTCTTTGGATCTACCTTCAACTTATCGTTGGATTTATAGATTTGTGGGTACTTTCGCTGAATACTGTTTAACGCGGCTTCGGTACACAACGCTCTCAAATCAGCACCTCCATAACCTTTAGTGAGTTCCGCAATACGTTCGGTAAATGGATCAGACAAGGGAGGTTCCCATTTTTTGGTGTGAATCTTCAAAATCTCCTTTCTAGAGTTGATGTCGGGCAATGGGAAGTAAAACTCTCTGTCAAATCTACCAGGTCTTCTCAATGCAGGGTCGATAGAGTCAGGTCTATTCGTAGCTCCAATGACAATGACTTGACCTCTATTGTCCATACCGTCCATCAAAGCCAACAAAGTGGAAACAATACTTGCGTGAATTTGCTCTTGCTTAGAGGACCGCACAGGGGCCAAACCGTCGATTTCATCAAAGAAAATAATCGATGGCTGTTGGTTCTTGGCTTCCTCAAAGAGTAAACGCAATTGTCTTTCGGCTTCACCCACCCACTTACTCAAGCAATCTGCACCTTTCCTCATGAAAAAAGTGATCTTGCGCTCTGACGTCGAATACGAAGAAGCTAATGCCCTGGCCATCAATGTTTTACCAGTTCCTGGGGGTCCGTGGAACAAGACACCTCTAGGTGGGGTAATCTTGAAGTTCTGGTACAATTCTGGGTACAACAAGGGCAAGGCCACCATTTCCTTCAACTGGTCAATGTAATTGTCCAACCCACCGACGACCGAGAAATCAATGTTCATGTCTACTCCCAAGGGGTCTGTGTCGCTCAAGTTGTTTTTCTTGCCCTTTCCAGCACCGCCATTTATTAGCTGTCCAGTTCCTGCAGAAGCACCTGGTGCAGCTGTTGCACCTGGCACTAACAGGCTCAAGAGGTTTGCTGCAGACTTCTTCTTTGGGGTTTTCTTGGATACCGTGGCTTCGCCATTGATTGGAGCAATTTCGTCTTCTGACGAGTCCGAGTCACTCAAGTTTTGGCCAATGGCTTGTAAACTGGAGTCGTTACCTGCTCCTGGCAATAATGGGATACCCCCAGGGGGAATGTTGGTTCCAAACAAGGATATCACGTCGCTTCCACCAAAGGGACCTGCGGTGGGGAACAAGATTTTTCTATAGTCGTTTTTGGTGATGTTAGCCTTTTTACGTCCTCTGCCGGAGTTTGTTGATGGGTAGCTGCTGCTGAACGAGTTGCTGTTATATCGAGAAGCATCACCGTTTGCCCCAAGAGGCGCAGCTGCGTCCAAGGCCAAGGGTGGGGGTATTGTGTAGTCTACCTTGGCCACTCTGTCTCTCAACTTGTGCTTCACAGGAGTGTTGCTGACTGGAGAGGTATCGTACAATTCCTCAATTTCTTTCTTGATATCATCGTCTTCTTCATCGTCTGATCTGGCTACAGCCACAGGAGTCGACTTCTTCAGTGTCCTTTTCTTGCGTCTTTTGCTATCGTTGTACCCATAGTCGTCCGAGTACCCTTCTTCGTCGTCGTCCGTAGCAATAAAAGTGTTGCGTTTGCGTGAAGGTCTTCCGCCACCAACCAAGTCGAATCCGTCGGCAAACTCGTCCTCTTCAGATAAGTTGTCGTCAGATACGCCATCGTCGAGAAATTCTTCGTCATCGTCGCTGTTTCTCGAGTTTGATTTTCTGGCCAGTGGTGACTTGCGTTGCCGAGCCTTCAGTCTCCTGGGCTTTATATCATCGTAGTCGTCGTCTACGTAGTCATCTCCAAGTGCTTCAGGCTCAGGCTTCACTTCCTTGGGAATTCCTTCCTCTCCCTCTGCAAACTCAGCGTCCTCATCATCGTCTTCCTCAATATACGAGGCAACCTTTCTCGTTCTTCTTGGAGGTAATTCGCCACCGTCCACGCCAAAGTCATCCCCGAGCTCATCGTCGTCGACAATGTGCCGTCCTCTACCTGATCTGCCAGGCATTTTGTGAAAATACTAATAAGGGGATCTGTTCTGGACTGGTTTGTATTTAATCTAGTACAAATATCTCTGTTGTACGAAAATTCTCCCTTTTTTTGGGCACACAAACAACGAGATTCGGTTCCAGCTAGATTAATTAAACAACCAAACTCAAGCGACCTCCAGTTTCTGATTCTTTAACGCTCCCTTGAAAGAACCTTGGTTATATGTTGTGTTTTTTCGGTGAGTGTTTCCTCCAAAAAAAGTACTTTGATTATGCAGCCCTGGTCATTTTTAATGGGGCGAATCTTTTTTTCCTGTCTCCAATTAATTCCGGACTGCTGTGGCAAGGTGTATTAGGTAGTGCCAGTGGATGGTTTTGATGTCAATGGTGTAGATAACATGCGGATTAGATGTAGACGGCGTATATGTTGTTGATTGCAGTGCTTTTCGGCGAGTTTATGCGGTTTTTGGGTAGGAAGTTGTGGCGATTTAAAGTTCCCCTGTTTAACCTAACCACAGAAACAATCATACCAAGAGACAAAAAAATGGGCATCACGTCAAAACTTGGTATCTGGGCAATCCCACCTCGCCAACCCAGCAGAATCAGTGTTGATGAGTGAAGCATGGGGCTGCAGACCCACACAAGTCGGGTTTGAAGGAATCCAATTTTGCTGGGGGGTGAACTTGAGTGAAAAGTTTGGAGGAGGCTAGATGGCGGGGGGGATGGGTTCCAAATTGCCTTTCCTACAAATGCGATCTTTTTTGCAGCCATTCCTGGGATTTTGCAGCATCCTAGAAGGGTAACCTGGGAGTTTATAAGGTTGTTATCTATGGGGCACGTTTTTGGTCATGTGATCAAACTTAAATATTATAGCCTTTGCGAACTGGGAGGGATAATAGGTGTCATCAAGTTCTGTATTAATGGCACTTATAATCTAGTTTTACAAGTTTTAGAACTAGTGAAGTGTCAATGGAATCACCTCAGATGATATTTACATTTTGAATAGTCTTTATACAATATTCTATTTACATTGTGATTTGGTCTCCTCAGTGCTTCTGATTGGCACCCTCGTAATAGGTATCTTATGCTTCTTTGAATTGGCATCGCTCCCATATGTTTTGTCAGTACCCAACGCCGCATACTCAAAGCTCACATTCTTCACATCAAGTCTCTCTAATATCTTACCTGATAACTCTGGGACAATTGGGCTGATAAGAATCGAACTGATTCTGCACACCTCAGCAGCAAGGAAGACATAGTAGTTTTGCAAGACCGAATCTTTCTTATAGAGCCATGGCTCAGCCGTTTGGAAGAATAGGTTTGCTGAATCAATCACAGTCCACCATACCTGAATGGCTCTCATGAAGTCAAATTGAACAACGTGAGTTTCCATCGAGCTCAAGACCGTTTGTATCTGGCTCAAGACCTGCTTTCTCAACCTGAGAATATCCTCAACCTTTTCGGGGTTCAATGCTTGGGACCTAATTTCATTCTCAATGTTGTCGTACAAGCCCTGATTGTTCAACTCAACAGATTGTCTAATGTCGAATTTTGCGCCTCCACACCGTGTCATCAAGTTCGCGTATTTTCCGATGAGCGTGTCTCTCGTAGTACTGAATGCAACTTCGCTGTAGTTACAGTCATTCTCAATATTGGAGTACTCCATCAAGAAAAAACGAAGTGCATCCTGACCGTAGTAGTTCAACGTAGCAACAGGGTCAACTACGTTTCCAATACTCTTACTCATCTTGAATCCGTCACAGAGCCAGTGCGAGTGCACGAATACCTGCTTTGGTAACTCAACTCCAAGTGCCATCAAAAGAATCGGCCAGTAGATGCAATGGAACTTGATAATATCTTTTCCTATCACATGCGTGGCAGGCCAGATTGTATCCGATGAGTCGAATACACCTTTGGCCGTGCTATATTTGAATGCGTTAAGAAAGTCAGCACCTGTAATATAATTCGTTAAAGCATCAAACCATACGTATATTTTCTGGTTCGAGTCATTCGGAACGCCAATACTCCACTTTAACCGAGAAGAAGGTCTCGAGATGGACAAATCACCTATTTTAGTATTCTTAAGTTCTCTAAGAAGTTCGTCGTACTTTGATTTCGGCTGCACAAACGTTGGATTGGCCTCAAAGTGTGCTATCAAATGATCTTGGAACTGTGACATCTTGAAGAAGTAGTTCTCCTCCTCTTGGTATGTAACCTCATTTCTAGTCTCTTTTGCAATCATCTTCCCATTGACTTTTTCAATTTGATTCTCTGGCACAAACGTTTCGTCACTAACAGAGTACCAGCCACTGTGGGTTCCCTTGTATATCAAACCTTTTCCATTGATAATGTCCCACACACGTTTGACTGATTCAACATGATCTGAGTCGGTGGTTCTCATGAACCTATCATATTTCACATTTAAAAGTTGAGCCAAGTCCTTGAAGTTTTCAGATACCTTGTCCACCAAATCTTGGGGGTTCTCGTATCCCTGGGTTTCAGCTACCGCTTGGATCTTGAGACCGTGCTCGTCAGTTCCAGTCAAGAAGAAGGACTCAGCGTTTGGTTTCAACTTCTCCCATCTATGCCTCGAATCACACAATAGCATGGTATAAGCATGCCCCAAATGCGGGGACGCATTAACATAGAAGATCGGACTGGTGAAGTACTCTTTAGCTCGGGTGCTTGAACTGTGTAAAGCCCTTACAGCAAGCCTCCTTCGAACGATCTGAAATAACATTGATACTTTTTTTTTCATTCGTATCTTTTCTTCTGTGGAGTCAGATGTCAATCAAGTAGGACATCAAAAACTGATGTGCAGAGGAAATTCTATCGAGAGAATAGTCCGAGAGTTGTTTCCTTTAATATACAAATATACATACAAACTCAAACTTCTCAAGGCTACACCTCTTGAAGCATTTTATCACCAGATCCCTAGGCGTCGGTCTTCTCAACGAAGATTGCCATCAATGCAAACACCGAGTAGAACAATCCCAATGGGTACGCAATCAAGGGTCTTACGTTGTGCAACTTTAATACTGTGACGAAGAATCCTGAGGCAGAGAATGTACACCAGCAGACAGCAAATGCACTCAACGCGTACCCAAACAAGTTTTCTAAAGACGTGACGACGGCCACCACGCTGATTAAGACCAATGGAAGCAAGCAGTAGCCAATGACAGAGGCGGTTCTCAACAAATCCAATTGAACATCGCTACTCATGAACCTAAACAAATAGTGTAAACTGACAGTGCCAAAAAGACCCACTCCATAGATGTAGCCAAACTGAACCTTTCCTGCGAGTAACAACAAGGTACCGAACAATAGCACAAACAATATGGGGCCGGCCAAGTCCGAGTCTGCCATTATGTCGGGTGTGATGTTCCTATTCAAAGGATTCAAGACGGCCAATGTTTTGGTCTTGATGTGCTGGAAGTTGATTCCTAATTCCTCCAATAATGGTGGTTCTCCATGGTAGCCTGACGTCCCGAAGGCCGCCAAAAGACCAGGCGTCAATGCGCCACCTTGGGCACCGCCAAACCCCTCTGATCCTGCTCCTCCCATCATTGCATGAAAGTTGTCCATTGTGTTGCTACCACCCAATCCACCAGCAGGAACCTGGTACGACTTGGAATAGTTCAGCTGGTAAAACTGCATATTCAGTGGATCATTCGATTGCTGCTGGTAATACGCCATCTTGTCTAGTATCGTCTCTGTTTAATTTTTAGGAGTTGTTCTTTTCTGTTGATTCGTGGTGGTCGTGCGTGAAGCGATTTTGCTTCAATTATAGAAGAGAGCAACAGGAGAGTAGGTAGTGATGAAGGGGACCGATGCTATGAACTTGGAATATTGAATCGCGAGGATTCAACGTTTTTAGAATTATGAACTAGCAATTGGTACCACTCTTAAAGTAGTGAGCTGATAATCAGTTTTTGGTTGCAAAAGGTGTAGACAATTACAGGAGCAACGAGAGCATTGCGTGTGCATTGCAGTGCTCTGAAGATTCGTCTTTAGCCATTTCAGTATTTCAATCTTAGAACCGTCTTCGTTTTGCTGTCATGGCTTCCGTGAAGAATTGTAATTCTATGACGCTCTTCAATCTCATATCCGTTAATGAAAGATGTCACCAAGCAGGTACAGGCTTGTATTGCATTGAAAAACATTGCCAATTAGGGTTCACTGGATTCCACCAGTGACTCCATTTTAACAGAGCACACCACGAGACTCTTACTGCTAGTTGAGAGCTACAAGCAGGGCAATCAACTGCTTCAACCCACCGCGCTTAAGGAAGTGAAAATATGGGAAAATCGTTAGGGTCACAGTGGCCGAGTGGTTAAGGCGACACCCTGCTATTTTCCACCCTGTGGTTGCGGTTCAGGTGTTGTGCATTGCATGCGCAGGTTCGAATCCTGTCTGTGACGATTATTTTTGTGTCTCCTCGTACTATCGTTTAGATTTTTTTTTTTGGGTGGTTAAGGCGACACCCTGCTATTTTCCACCCTGTGGTTGCGGTTCAGGTGTTGTGCATTGCATGCGCAGGTTCGAATCCTGTCTGTGACGATTATTTTTGTGTCTCCTCGTACTATCGTTTAGATTTTTTTTTTTGGACTGATGAATTGATCTCCACCCAGCACATCATAGGCATTAGACACTAGAAGCAGCAAAGATAAGGAAGAACCAACGATGTCGCAATCGTTGATAGTCTATAGACCTTCTGGAAAGGTTGAGTACCAGTATAATAGCAAGATCAACCCATTCAACGAGTACATATCTAATATTGTGAATGACTTGAATATCGAGTTGGAGCCCAGCTTCTACACCAACAACTTGAACCAGAAGCGTTTCTACAGTTATAAGAAGGACGAAGTTTATGCTGCCATCTATTTTGATGCAGTTTCTACTATCGATAACAAGAAGATCAAGCAGTTTTTGCAGGAGGTACTCAAGATCTATCATAGGGTCTCGGAGGACAACGAGCCCGTCAAACTAAAGCAAATGATCGATTTGAAGTTCAACCTGTTGATGAAATTGAAAGTTGAAACGGCAGACTTGGAGGCTCCAAGCTTACCTGTGACCCCTAGCAAAGAAAAGAGTATCCCTAAGAAGAAGAACACATCTAAGAAGATGAGAAAATGGGATGGCGACGAAATGGTGGAGATGGGTGATCTTGACCAATCGCTTGACTACTCCAAGTTTGATGATGGCACGGGCATCAAGTCGAGTACTTTGACTGTAGACAAGTCTGCCTTCACGCAAGAGAACGAGTTTGTATTGATGAATGAAATCAATGATATTTTGGACGACGAAGAAAGTGATAATGACGAAGTGGAGAGCGCACCAAGAAGCGGCTTCTTTGGAAAATTGACCTCCTTCTTAGGGGGCCAAATCAATATTGACGAAGTATCTAAGAAGTTCAACAACCAATTGATCTCCAAAAACATTGCTCCTTCTACTGCTCAAAATATAATAGATAGAATAAGAGTCAATTTGAAGGGAAAGAAGAACGTCACCATGGAAGTCTACAAGGACACATTGGTAGAGGAGTTAACCAAGGTGTTGACACCCAATGTGTCTACTGACTTATTACAAGAAATCAAAAAGAACAAGAGTGTCAGTGCTTCAACTAGAAGGCCATACGTCATCAGTGTGGTGGGTGTGAATGGTGTTGGAAAATCCACCAACTTGGCCAAGTTGGCGTTCTGGTTCTTACAAAACAACATGAATGTGCTTATTTGTGCTTGTGATACTTTCAGATCCGGAGCAGTGGAACAGTTGAAGGTTCATGTTGGTAACTTGCAAAAGCTCAACACAAACTCGCAAACGAAAATCGAGCTTTTCGAGAAAGGGTACGGAAGCGGTGACCATGTTGTCAACACCGCCAAACTGGCCATTCAGTTTGCTGCCGAGCAACAATACGATATCGTGTTGATCGATACCGCGGGTAGAACCCACTCCAATAACAGGTTGATGGCCCCATTGAAGAAGTTTGGAGATGCAGCCAACCCTAATAAGATTATCATGGTTGGCGAAGCTCTTGTTGGTACAGACTCTGTCGAACAAGCCATCAACTTCAACAATGCATTCGGAAACAAACGTGGACTCGACTTTTTCATTATTTCGAAGGTCGACACCGTTGGTGATTTGGTGGGAACCATGATCAACATGGTGATGGCAACTAAGGTGCCCATCTTGTTTCTTGGTACGGGCCAGACCTATACTGATATCAAGAGGTTAAGTGCTAAGAGAGTTGTTGATATGTTGATGAGCTGAAAGCCCCGAAACTTTTACCGAACCACATACTTTGCACAACAAATTAGGTCGTGGATGTGTGGAGGCTTGCGAAAACAATGTTGATGAAATTTGACCGTCACGTCCCATAATACTTCCAACATGATGGTACATTTCACAGCTGTGACTCAGCATTCCGGAGTCTATTTCTCACAGAAGATGTAGGTTTTTCTGAACAAAAATTAATAAATTGGAAAAGTAGACGTAGTCGGACTGAATCAGGTATCTGAAAATGCTCCAGTTACATCCCCTTTGAATCGAAGCAGCTGACATGTGTCTACAACGAGGCTGTACATTAACGAGCATTTTATTTTTTTCTTGTGTGTAGCATTTTCTGGGGCATATTTTAATTAAGTTTAAGATAAAGTGAACAGCAAGGATGATTCTCAAGCGATTAGTGAAGGGCAGGGCTGAATCAGGCACTTCTTCGCCGGTACCACACACTGGAAACCAATTACAGCTGGAGGACAGTAATAACTACGAGCTATTTCTTCAATTGAATGCTAACGGGGGAGCGGACTTAGTTCCGAACACTCCAGAAAGTGCTAGCACGAAGAAGAAATCGGTGAATCCCGTCTGTGTTGCTCAATTGAATAACTATAAGAAGAAAACACCCAAGAAACTCAACACTTCGCTGCCCAGTTGGGACTCGGAGCTCTTATTCCCCTTGAAATCAAATGACTTTTCACAAGTATTGCTGCTCACAGTATGGGATAAGCACAAGAGGTACAAGAATTTCTTAGGCGAGCTCCGTCTTTCGGTAGCAGAATTGTTCTATGTGAATGGAGTATTCAAACCTAAGAGTGATGTTAAATGGCACAGGTTGTTTTCCAACAAGAACTACCAGTCCTTCGTTACCGGCTCTATACTCTTGTCATTTGAGTTGGTAGTGAGGCCAAAGAGAAGGGGTAGACTGTCAAAGAAAAAGGAGGGCACGCCCACTGCAAATAATGCAGTACCCCCAGAAATAAAAATCGAGGCCCCTAAGGACGTTTTCAATCGGTTTGATGCGATGTCAGTTGGGGACGAAGTAATTAAATCATCCCAATTGAGCGATGAAGAATTACGTTTACTATTCACTGAATGGCAAGGTTCCTTGACATACCCTGAAAAAGATCCTAATGTCCTTAAACCAGATGAGCAAGGTTTTTACTCGGATACAAACGAAGCTACTGTGACGTTTGACATATCTGACATTGAATCAATGGTATCAGGTATGCCAAATCCGTCAACCCCAGACACTGAAATTAAACCGGGAACAGGAGCGATTGGTATACCAAACGCAGGCAAGTGGCTTGGATTACCAGTTGAAGATACTGGGAACTCATCACTCTCGGAAGCTACTTCGTCTGAAAATGAAATTTCTGATGCCTTGTCTAACTTTGAGTCAGCCACTGAAAGTGATTTAAATACTTCAGCTCCTTCCAACTCGCATATGGTTAACCAGAAACATCGCTCTCATGACACGGGAACTAAGAAGTTCTTGAAAAAGAAAATCAGAAAACGTAAGAGGGCCGCAACTGATGACAAGTTTTTAGTTAAGAACAGGAAAGTATTGGGTGTTCTTTTTGTTGAAATCGTTTCTTGCTCTGACTTACCTCCATTTCGAAACTTCACTCGAACATCATATGACATGGATCCCTTCGTGGTTGTTGCATTTGGAAGGAAGACATTCAGAACAAGCTGGAAGAGACACACATTAAACCCTATTTTCAACGAGCGATTGGCCTTCGAAATCTTGCGCCATGAAGAAAACTTTAACCTACAGTTTTCTGTTTTGGACAAGGACCACTTTTCATTCCATGACAATGTTGCACTGATTTCATTGCCAGTCAATGACATCATCGAGAAAGGAAAAATCGAGAACATTGAGGTGATCCATGAAGACACAAGCCCTGAAGACACAAAAGAACCTAGTTCTCCCACAGAGCTTACATTTGATCAACCAAACGATATCAAGAACAATTTGATTGAAGTTTTGGAAGACGAAAACGTTGTACATGTTAAGAAAGGATTTATGAAGAGAAGAAACTATACAACGCAATATGCCGACACATCGAAATTCAAAACCTTGAATTTAAGTCTTAAGTTGGAGAAGGAAAAGTACGTGGGTAGGTACAACCCTACATTGAAGATTAGGGTACGTTTTGAAACATATGAGAATTTAAGAAGGGAATTCTGGAAGGTATTACTTGAACAGTACAGTTTGAATGAGGACGAGCAAGCTAAATCTTATGACTTTTTTGAGTTAATTTCATTGTTGGACACTTTGGGATGTGCAGACAGTGACGAGGTAGTCACTCTGATATTCGCAAAGCACAACAAGCTGACGTGGGGAGGAGATACAATTCTGCATGAAGTTATTATTGATGAATTCGAAGCCCATGTTACCGATTCTGCAAATAGAGATGAAAACAGGAGAATATTTGCAATTGAAAAGTGCCCAGTTTGCTTAAGAAAGTACTTATCGAAGAAACAGGATATTGATATCATCACCCATTTTGCAATCTGCACACTGAAGGACTGGAGTTTGGTGAACAAGCTACTTGTTTCATCATACGTCACTCCTCAATTGGCCACGAAGAGATGGTTTAGCAAATTTTTGATCAAATTGACATATGGAAAGTACAAGTTGGGTAGTAACTCAGCCAATATTTTGGTTCAGGATAGACTCACTGGTATTATTTTGGAGGAAAAGATGGGAATTTACGTGAGATTGGGGATTAGATTGTTGTACAAGGGTTTGGATAAGGCTAAAACCAAACGTATTAGAATCTTGTTAAAAAAGATGAGTGTCAAACAAGGTATCAAGTTCGACTTGCCACAGCTGAGGTTGGACATCGACTCTTTCATTAAGTTCCATAAGTTGAGTTTGGAGGACTGTTTGGAACCAAATCCTGCAAACTATGAAACATTTAATGAGTTTTTCTACAGAAGATTGAAGCCTGATGCTAGACCGATCGAAGCCCCAACTGAGAAGAGGATTTTGGTTTCACCAGCCGATTGCAGATGTACAGCATTTGCAAGTGTTGATAGCGCCAAAGAGTTGTGGATCAAGGGACGCAACTTCAACGTTGCCAAGTTATTCAGTGGTAACTTCAACAATTACGAAAACACTGATTTGTTCAAGTCCGATAAATGTACTTTGGGTATCTTTAGACTAGCACCACAGGACTACCACAGATTTCATTGTCCTGTGGATGGTAGAATCAAGAACATCAAATACATTAGTGGAGAGTACTATACTGTGAACCCTATGGCTATTCGGTCCGAATTGGATGTGTATGGTGAGAATGTTCGTGTGATTGTACCTATTGAGACTGAGCATTTTGGAACAGTTATAATGATCGCTATTGGTGCGATGATGGTTGGTTCAACTGTGATAACCGTAAAAGAGGGAGATGAAGTCAAACGTGGGGACGAGATTGGATATTTCAAGTTTGGAGGAAGTACCATCTTGTTACTTTTTGAGTCGCGGTTTTTCGAATTCGATAGTGACTTGACAAGCAACTCTAGTTCATGCATCGAGACATTGGTAAGAGTCGGACAAAGTATTGGACATTCGCCTGAAGTGCCTGAGTTCAAGAGACACCACGTTGAGTTCGATAAGTTATCGAAAGACTTCAAGTTGAAGTTGATCAGAGTACTTACTGGTGGAGACGTCAACACCTCCAAAGAATTTAATAGCTGGGAAGGTAAGAACCTCAAGATCACAGAGGATGATTTGAAGCAGATTGAACGAGAAGAAGAGTTGGAGGGGGAAGACGATGACTTTGATGTTGATGGAGCGTCGTTTGACGAAGAGGGCCTGATTGAAAGCTCTGATGAACAGAAAAATAAATTCACATGAAAATCAACGTGCTAGCAAACTACCGAGAATATGAACAATAATCTTTATGTATTGAGATGGAAATGCCAATGATTACGACTTAGCGTAGTAAACCATAATCCAAACTGACTTTTGGTATTTGTAAAGAGAAGAATTAAAAAATGCAAGTGAATGTATGCAAGAAACCCCACACTAGGCACTTTAAGCCTGCGACGTAGCTTGATCAATAACCATGCTGATAGTAGCTGGAAGGAGTGTAGAATTCGTGTTGCTGGAAGCCTCTAGCCTCCTCCATGTGACGTACATGCCAGCCTAAGAACTCCAAAGTGTTCCGAATGGAGTCAATGTCGTGGTTGTTCTTCTTCAAGTACTTGGGCATTATGATGAACTGCGTGACCAAGGGAGGGATAGCAAGGCCAGTGAGCAAACCGACTGCAGCTGGAGGGATAGCCATGATTAGTGTATGAATGCAAAAGTGCTGCCGAGCTTGAATTTCGGGGGGCGCGTGGGGTATTTATATTCCTCTTGGGTTTTTTGGTGCCTCTGATCCCCAGACGTAGATCTGGGGTCGCACTGCAGAATTTCCCTTCAATGGGGAAATAGGGGTGAGATAGCCACAAGAGCGGTAGTTCAGGGTTCTGTCATCATGATTGTCTGTCCGATGGTGGGGTCTCACCTGTATTTGCCCACTACATGACCATACTTGCTGACTAACTGATGGTTCTTGTAAACCGGCATTTTGCGGATGGCATGTCCGGGGTACTAAAAAATACGTCAAGGAGGGAGAGATGAAGTCCCGAGCGAATGAGCAACTTGTAGTTGGTAGTACAAGTGGATTGGAGTGTAAGTATATCTAGTCTTAGGGGATTGTATCGCCTGACAAGATGACATTCTAATAATGAGGACTGAATAAAAGGTGTCAATTGTTCGATGGGTGCAACCTAGATTAGGCGAAGACTAAAGGTGATTGTATTGATGCTGCAGGTACTTTTGAGTTGACTTCACACGGTTAGCACTTCTGTTGAGAAATAAGACCTTAGTCAATGTGGATTGGATGGTACTAGTTTTGGAATAGAATGAGGGCTTAATTTGGTCACTTGGTTGCTACACCCAAATGTACCTAAACCACAAAACTCTGCCACGGTGATCAACAGTACGATCAGAGATACAATTTCAGTGACGCTCCTGTGTGGAGTAGACATCAACCTCATTAGAAGAACGTCATTCTGTAAACCTGCTACTGAACTGTGCGAACGTGCACATATAATAAGAAGGCAATTGCTAAGATCACAATTAAAGACCACAGCCTACTTGAAAGTCGGATCTTTCAACAGAAATGAATAACGTCTCAGCATTCTTCTCTCTACGTATACCAATGTTAAGTTATCGTAACTGCTATGAGGAACAGAAGCGGTTGCACTTCAATAGAAACCTTTTCGATCCAGGAGATCCAATGATGACGGATGCACCTTGAGCAGCGCCGAAAAACTTAAACTACTCGACGTTTTAATGGCTGCAAAATTAAGTTATACAGAAATTATACACTCAGGAATTTATTAATCCACCTATACGCCAATCCTACTGTTATTTTGTTCTGTAGGTGTTTCCTCCAGAGGGTTGACTATTGTGAACCAACTCAAGGAAATAAGTTTACTTG
The DNA here is from genome assembly GCA_030565385.1 of Kodamaea neixiangensis. NCBI lineage: Eukaryota > Fungi > Ascomycota > Pichiomycetes > Serinales > Debaryomycetaceae > Kodamaea > Kodamaea neixiangensis. Next base: position 24,575 of record JAJMBT010000028.1, read on the forward strand.
ACAGGTGAAGCTGGTGAGCTCAGAACCAGGTAAGGTGCTTCCAACGTAGCTTGAGCTTCACCTTTCTTGCGAGCCTGGGGAAATAAAGGTGTGGTTTGGCCTAGAATGTCGTTCGCTTTTGGACTCGGAGGTACAATAGCGTCCTCCATCAAACTCTCCATTTCTTTGCCTTCTTCTAAAGTTGCCTCAGTAAAAGCAAAAATAAACCCTGGAAGTAATCCCTTGGACTTGACATACACCCCAAAACCGCGTTTGATTCCAAGTACCTTAGTGCAAGGGTGGATAACATAGCAACTGTGCAATGCGAAGGAAGCAACGAACAACAAAAATACTACTAACGCTGTGCCCATGCTGATGCGACCGAGTAAACATGTCCTCACAGAGTATATAGGCCGACTTTCCGTAATGTATGCATACTCAGCATCAGTACACTGTACATTGGTAAATATGTTTGTTGCAAAGCTGAACGAAGTGATTGAAGCTCCCAAGTTCCAAATTTCAAAAACGAATACAACGAACCATGGAATATGCTTTCCTATGCGTGGAATCAATGTGAATACAGCAAAAATGGTGGATATGAAGCTGAACGTCCAAATAACAATCGCCATAGTACCTGCTTCATTATTTTTAGCCTCTAATAAAGTGAGCACCAAGGTGGCTATAGCGAACAATGCCTGGAGGATTCTTAAAACTATGCTAATTGCGATTTTCATTCTGATGTCTTTGACTTCTTCAAATGACGAGCATATCGAGCTTACATATACAAATAGTTCAAAGAAAATGTATAGCACCGCAGTCTATAGTAAGCCAAGTATTGGCAAGTTCAAAAGCTTCAAAATACTGCGAGAAAGGCATCGAAATGTATCCAACCCATTGAAGAGGCTGTACGTTTATTTCTAAATATACTACTACTGCTTCTCTGAAAAATCTGAGTGTGAACCTTACTTACAAAAGACTGTCTGATAAAAAAGCCGTGAATGACTCGGCATCATCTATACACCAAGGTACACATTCCTTCACCCTGGACTATACCAATTGTTGTGACGATTTTGCTTTGCACCCACTTCTGAGGACCCTTTGAGCATTTCAAGTGCAAACATTGCGTAAATGAGACAATATAAGTAAAAGAAAACCTCAAGTTTTGCAACTTCTCACTCCACTTTATCTTTTGTGACGTCGAGGCAGTGCTCATTGCATCGCTTAGAACAGTTGACGTTACTGACTTCCGCTTTAGTATTTGACGTTACATTTTTGAACAATCTTCTCAGCCTTCTCAATTAACCTTATTCGTGTAGATCGTAACATTCTTATTTTAGACTATTCCTCACTTTACTCAATCCAATACCTCATCCATACGACTCTACAACAGCTCTTTCTCATATATATTCTACATATCAATAACAAAACCTCTCAAGACATAAGTTTCTAAATCTAGATCTCCATGTTTAATCGCATGATCTGAAACCACGCCTTCCCATCCAAATTACTTCACTTGCTTTCCACCATAAGCAGCTCTCCATTCTCCAACCTTCTTTTCATCGATTCTCTTGAACAAGTATTGAGGCTTACCAATGTTGTGACCGGCTTGCAAGATCAATTCAAACTTGTCTGGAATAGACAAAGCTGGAACGTTCAACATCTCTTCAATTTGCTTCGTGGTTGAAGGCATGTAAGGAGAGATCAATGCACTGACCAAGTAAATCAAGTTCAAACCAACTCCGACAACAGCATCCGATTTGTCGGGAGTGTTGTCGTACAAGCTGTTGTCTAACTTGTTGTCTTGCAAGAAGACGTTACCACGCGAGGACAAACCCATGGCGATCTCCAAACCTCTTCTCAAGTTGACTCCATCTAAGGTGGTGATGTAGCTAGTCAAGATTTCATTCACCTCAGTCTCAAACTCCTTGTAGTTTGGAATGTTAGATGGGTCATACTTTGGAATCACCCCGTTATATTTAGCAACAACGAACTTGACCAATCTGTTGACGAAGTTACCCAAGTTGGCCAACAATTCAGAGTTGTTTTTGGTGACAAATTCATCCCAAGAAAAGTGGGAGTCGGAAGTTTCAGGTCTGATGGAAGCCAAGTAGTATCTCCACACACTTGGAGGTACTCCAGTGTCCTTCGCGTTGTTTCCAAAGACACCGACTCCACGCGACTTGGAGAATTTACCACCCTCGTACTGCAAGTACTCGGTAGTGCTCAAGTGGTGCAACTTGGTGTAGTTGTCACCAGTACCTATTTGCGAAGCAGGGAAAACGACGGTATGGAATGGAACATTATCCTTACCCATGAACTGGTACAAGTCGACCTCTTCTGGGTTCTTCCACCACTTTTGCCAGTCGTCAGAGCTGGTGCCATTGTCCTTAAGATAGTTGGCAGTGATCGACACGTAACCAATTGTGGCGTCGAACCAAACGTACAACACCTTCTTTTCATAGCCCTTGAGAGGAACTGGAGTACCCCAAAACAAGTCTCTGGTGATACATCTTGATTCTAATCCCTTTTTCAACCACGAGTTGGTAATTGTCTTACCATTCTTGGACCAGAAACCCTTGGTACTAGCTTCAGCAAACCATTCATTCAATTCGTTTTGGAAGTCATCCAATTTGATGTACATGTGGGTGGAAGTTCTAACTACAGGAGTAGCACCATCAACCTTACAGCGTGGGTCGATCAATTGCAATGGGTCTAAAAGTAATCCACACTTGTCACACTGGTCACCTCTAGCGTCTTCGTACTTACAGTGAGGACAGGTACCCTCGACAAATCTATCAGCGAGGAATGCTTTGTGCTCTTCACAGTACAATTGTTCGTTGGTCTGCTCTTCCAAGTGGCCTCTTTCGTACAACTTGAGGAAGATTTCTTGAGCAATTTCTGTTTGTAATTCAGTTGTAGTTCTACCAAAGTAGTCAAAGTCAATATCAAACCAGTCATAGACCTCCTTATGCAACTTGTGGTACTTGTCACATAATTCTTGTGGGGTAACCTTCTCTTCCAAGGCCTTGGTTTCAGTAGCGGTACCGTATTCATCTGTACCACACATGAAGATCGAGTTGACGTTTCTTATCTTGAGATAACGTGCAAAGATATCGGCAGATAAAACCGATCCAACTACGTTACCCAAGTGAGGGACGTTGTTCACATAAGGAATAGCAGACGTGATCAAGATGTTCTTCTCACCAGACTTTGGCAAGATAGCACCCAGGTGTTCTCTAACCTCAAATCCAGACTTGATATTACGTGCACCAGTGTTGGTAGCCTTTGGTCTCTCCAACTTGGTTGCAGAAGTAGCAACAGCAATACCTGCGGCAACACCTGGCAACTTGCTGAACTTCTCGAACCAGGTCACTAAACCTGAGGAAGTTCCTTCTGCTTTAACGAGATATGGGTAAACTGCAGCAAAGTAGATGATTTGCTCAGCACTAGTTTCAGGGCTTGCAAAAACCACAGAATTAGCCTTCGAGATAACATCTCCATTCTTCTTAGCCAACTCATACAACACAGTCTCCTCTAATTCTATAGCTGAGCTTCTAACGAAATCATTGGACAAGTACTTCACAACAGCATTGGCTTCAACCAACTCAAATCCGGACTTTTTGTTAAGCAAAAGAGCTGTAACTTCGGTGGGTTCAGAGACGAACTTGACCTTGTAGACCTCAGAGGAAATACCCAACTTGAGGTTTGCGATCAAGTCCAACGTACTGTTGCCCTTGGATGGATGTATCTCACTCATTCTCAGCAGTTCTTTCGATATGTGACTAATAAATTTTTCAAACTGTGGAAAATTTGATTTTTAACGAGAAGAACTTTAGTGTGGGGACAAAGACATTGAGATGAGGCGATTGCTGATTAATAGTGGACACTTCAGAAGTGTACGATCGCTTACCCAGGTCGCAAAGGTGATACCTGAGGATCCTTATAATACTTTGATATCGAGGCGGCCAGAGTCGGAGAGTAAACTTCGCTATGTCGCAAAAGATAATATAAGCACACGAGACGAACCAACTACGTGTGGTTCGAGGATGTTGGCGGAGTATAAGAGTCCTTACAATGCAACGGTTATAGAATTACTTGATACTCATGGAGCACAATTGGTTGGAAAAGCCAATATGGATGAGTTTGGTATGGGGTCTTCAACCACCAACTCTATTTTTGGTGCTACCATCAACCCGCAGAGTATTGATGGTGTGAATCTTATAAGCGGTGGTTCCAGTGGAGGTTCAGCAGCTGCAGTAGCAGCTGGATTAGCTGAGTTCTCTTTGGGGACAGATACCGGAGGTTCGGTAAGGTTACCAGCTGCTTATTGTGGTGTATATGGGTTCAAACCTACTTACGGTAGAATTTCAAGATGGGGAGTGGTTCCATATGCCCAGTCGTTGGATACAGTTGGGATTTTAGCCAGAGACTTGGAAGTAGTCGAAAATGTGTTCAAAGTATTGGACAAACATGACCCAAAAGACCCAACGTCGCTCGAAGATAAGGTTGTTGATCGGGGCACTAAGGAAGCCAACTCAAGACCTCTAGTATTTGGTATCCCCAGGCAATTTCTCATTTCAGAATTGTCACCAGAAATCACACATGAGTGGTCGTCCGTTTTAGAGAAACTCAAAGAATTGGGGCACACAGTACAAGAAGTTTCAATTAATAGCATACCTAAGGCAATTCCAGCATATTACACCTTGTGCACTGCAGAGGCAGCATCAAACTTGTCTAGATATGACGGTGTGCGTTACGGTTTCAAGGGCACTAAGGGTTCTGGCTCGCCTATTATATCTTCGCGTGGCGAAGGATTCAGTGATGAAGTGCAGCGGAGAATTATCTTGGGCAACTACACGTTATCATCGAGTTCAGGATCGCACTACTTGCAAGCCACCCAAATAAGAGAAGAATTGGTGCAAGAATTCGACCAAGTATTCAAAATGACTAACAAATTGACTTTGAAGGAACCCAACTCCAACGGCTGTGACTTCATTGTGTGTCCTACCAGCGTTAACAAGGCACCTAGCATCCAAGATTACAAAATGGAAGTGAGTAAGTACGTTGACGACGTTTTCACAGTACCTGCTTCAATGGCGGGACTACCAGCTATAACCATCCCAGTGAATGGAATCGGACTCCAACTCATTGGACAGTTCGGCGATGATTACAGGGTGTTGCAAACGGCTCGCTACCTCTAGCTTCACCACAGTTGAGTATCCATGAGGATTTGGGTGCAAATGCTTGTTCTATATACAGGAACTAGGCTAATATATTATTACTATGAGGTGAATCATAACATCATGACTGTTGAAGGGGGTTGTATCTAAGGGGTTTACTTTCTTCCTAACAAGGTTAAGAACTCTTCTCTTGTTTTCTGTTGGTCGCGGAAGCAGCCCAACATACAGCTTGTAACTGTACTTGAGCCAGTCTTCTGGACGCCTCTACTGACCATGCACATATGCTGTGCTTCGATTACAACTGCCACACCCCGTGGTCTCAAGATTTCCAAGAGAGCAGTTGCGATTTGTTTAGTTAAACGTTCCTGGACCTGAAATCTTCTGGCGTACATTTCTGCTAATCTGGCCAATTTGGACAAACCCAAGACACGTTTTGCTGGGATGTAACCAATGTGTGCCTTTCCAAAGAATGGTACTAAGTGATGCTCGCACAAAGAGTAGATTTCAATGTCTCTTACAATGACCATTTCATCGTGGTCCTCTTCAAATACCGCACGCTTAATGACGTCGCTGACATTGTCTTCGTATCCCTTCGTGAAATACAACATTGCGCGGGCGTACCGTTCCGGAGTTTCTAACAATCCTTCTCTGTCCACATCTTCACCCAACTCGGTCAAGATGGTTTTGACGGCACCAGCAATACGTTCTTCACGTGCCTTGGCCTCCTCTGGGGTCTGCTCGATCCGAGCACGAGCACCAAGAGATGGCCACAGCAACCCATCGCTGTCAATAGGTGGATTCAAAGTGTAGGGTGAACTCACCCTTGTCCGTAAAACAGTGCTGCTGCTGACGGCACTGCTGTTAGCTGCTCCGTTTGCACTTCCATTGGGTGTAATATACGGATTCAAGTTGCTTGGAACATACGCACGAGGTGCACTGACTTGTTGTACCTTCTCAGGTGCGGCATCGCCATGGTCGCTCATAATAGTTGGCTTAAAGGAGAGTGGTTACTGGGAATGTGGTTCTAATCACTAATCAAATTTTCACAGTTTCTACTCACCATATGAAAAATTTGTGACTCAAGAAGTCACGTGAAATTGACACAAGCAGATGATCATCGATTGTTCCTGCTCGGTGAAGCAAGAGGGACACATTCAGTGGTGCACACGTCAACTGAGGTAGATAGTGTCGGTTATTCTTACTGTGCGGTTTAAACGATTATGGCTGCTCCTTTATATTGTGATTTGTATGGGGGTGAACTGGTTGTTTGTATGCCTTCCTTTGTGTTTCACCTGGAATGAACAAAGCGAGATGACAGTCGATAATCTACGCACGAGATGATGGAACAACAATAAACGTTCCCTCTGTCTAGAATACATTTCTCCTATTTATTCATGGTTATTCTTTAATCGGTATATAAATGGCACAAAGAAATTGCTTGGCATTTAGTCTTCTGCAACAAATACGAAACAATTTGCAGCCACACATTCAAGTGATATTAGACTGAGATGGAAGCCAAGACAGCAGCAAATAAACACACGAGCCAGTGGGAAGAGAAGGCGTCTGTAGAGGCATCGTTTTTTGTAGATGATGTAGAGCTTGACTTGCTTGAAGAAGTGCTGGATGCATGGGTAGAGGCGCTGCCACCTTTGGTGCTGGAGGCGCGTCCCGAAGTAGAAGAGTCTGAGGAAGTTTGCGATACATCACCGGATGGGTTGGAGGAGATGGTCAGGTTTGAAGTGATCACCTCAATGTCGATGTCGTCAGTGATGCGTACAGGTGCAAAGGAAATGGTTTGGTCTTCCAAGTCAAAAACAAGGTACAAGGCTCTCAAGAAGTTGTCACCCAAGGTTATACTTCCATCACCCAGAGGCAGGACATCAAGATTGCATCCATAGTTATCTTGAGTAACCAAGTTACTCAAAGGGAACTCGACAGTGTGGCCACTAAAGACAGCAACAACTGTTTGGTTTCCAACCTGGCTACAGTCAACCACATATCCATTTCCACTAGACCCGTCATCTTTTGAGTTTAACAATGCTGCAAACGCAGCACTGACATCGTCAGGCAAGTATGTGATTGTTGACCCAGAGTCAAACGTGGCTGCGTTGCTTGTCTTCATGATACTCAGGTTGGTCAAACCAGTGTCAAGACTCAAAGAATCCAAGGTTGTTTCCAAATAAACGGCACTGCTGTATCCTTGTGCCTTTTCTGAGTTCACAATTGGCACCGTGACTAATTTGCCAGTGTACTTTGCACGGTCTATACCTCCAAATAATATGTGACCCTCTTGGTCGTCTAAAGCTCCCAAGTATAATGAGTAGGCAACTCTCAGAATAAGCCCTTGTTCTCTCATTTGCACTGGAATGTTGGCATATGTGTACGAAGTGATGACAGTGGGGTCGTATGTGGCTTCGTTGACAACAGACCCAATACCAAAGACCCCAATATCGGAACTAGTCACGTTGACCACTGCGAAGTTGGCTCCTTTGATAGTTGAATTGCCGATTGCTATGTCTGATTGGGCAAAGTAGCCAGCGGCCAACGACCCATCTCCGTATCCAATGCTGAATGCTTCCGAAGACTGGTTAGCCTTAAAGTTTGTAGCTCCGTGCGTGCTGAAAGATCCGTAAGATGTACAGGTATCAGTGCCTTTCAAGGTTGAAAAATTTATTGTTTCGGTTGGAGACACGGCATCAGGTTTGTCGGTAGGAGCGGGCGGTTTAATGAGCGACGATAAAGTAGGGGCTTGAGTAGCTGTTGAAGCATCCCTCTTCTTTAATGCAGAGGTCAGATCAGTTCCTTGGTCTTCTGCAGCAGCGATTGCAGCTAAGTCGTCTTCGGAAAGACACAAGACATCACTGGATGGAACCCACAAGTCAGAAGAACCAGTATCAATAACAACACCAACAGTATCACCCTTAGAAAACTCCAACTGGACTAAATAAAATGACACATCGTTTTTGAGATCAACCTCTATAGCACCATCTCTCTTGACACGTTCTCTTGCAGGAGCACCTCTTTTCAGCTTGGCAAGATCACTACCTCTATAAACATCGAAAGGAAAATGAACCGCACCCTCAGGAACATCAACTGCATGAGTGAACGAAAGCACGGAAGCAATCGATAAGATAACACTCAAACGCATATCGAATGTTTACCTTGCGAATTATGAGACATACGCTGACTTAAATACAAGTGCCAAAGCCCCCAAATCGTGAGAACCTGTGCATCATGAATTTGTCACTATTTTTTTGTGTGCTGTTGATGAAAAAAACCCCCCTACGCAGAAAATTAGCGCGAAATTTCACGTAATTTTTACGGGCCTCGTTTATTTTAAGTTCCATCGCACTAAACGGCCGTACATTTACATTAGGAGCAGCAAGCTCTTGATCTCCGATCACCACGCTAGTTTGGGGCCCGTGGTTCCGCCATTCACTTGCTGAACAGAATGATGGTCTATTGTCTCAACTTTGTGTGGGGTAGTGCATTATTATTCCCCAATATCGTGTCAAAATATCAAAGCCAAAAGCCGATCAAAGAAGACGAAATACGAGTCGCGGATCACAAAACAGATGCCGTTAATTCAACTTAAAAGATGAGGCAGAGGGCAGTGCGTTGCAGTTATTTCTGGCATCAGGCGGAAATCCCGGCTGCTGATGAGTATCAGTGGATAGTGGTCTTATTAATTAGAGTTGTGGCGAAGAGGTTTCCATCACCACCGATTATTTGGAAGTGACAGTTTCACTTCATGCCTTTCAAGAAGCGAGGCTGAGTTTTATGGTTCTCTGGTCAATTCTACCCCTGATCGCCATGCCAGGGCACTTTTTGTAAGGCATTATCACTTAGTTAGTGCCAGATAAGACCAAACACGGAAACAATAGGTTGCAAATTCTTGTATTTATTTGAGAGGAGAATCTGAACAGTGGAGTAGTAATCGACTAGTTATAGCCTCGAACATTGACCTGCTAGCTGGAGCCAATCTACCACATACATCAAAGTATTCACAGTAGTACTTGCCAACACAAAAATGAATGTGTATTTTGAACTGTTTCATGGAACTGAGTATCACTTCAGTATGTTCATTCAGTTCATTCCAATTTACCATCCAGCAATGCAGAGAAATATTAGTAACCCACTATCAAGAACGATAGTGAACAAACAAACCGGCTCAAATTCTCTTTCAATAACCCTTTGATGATTTCGTATTGGTGTTTTCGAACGATTCAAACTTTGCAATATATCAGCAGACAGTGCCTTCCAAGAGGACTTAGTGAAGTGAATCGAACAATGACGTATGACGGGGAGCAATACACAAAAAGTGGTGGAAGTGATGTGGAACTAGCGTACTACCACAAGAGAGCATGTCTCCCTTCGACATAGTGAGCATTTTATCACTATCAGTATTTTGTCTCTCGCATGATACATAAGTGGTTGGTGCCGATTTCTACTTTCCTTGTCAATTAATGTGTCTTCATAGACTCTACGTCACGTATAAAAAAGTAAATAGTGCAATATTGATAGAAAAATAGTCTTCGAGGAGAGTAATACCGTCATCGAACATGCGCGTAAAATGTGTGGGTTATATTAAACTACCCTATGCAAACGGGTTCAACACCCTCACAGTCAAACAGGGTAACGCCATCCCGATTTCGGCACGGATCAACACTGGAACTTGTTGCAATTCCTGTATAACTTGAATACACGAGTCGCCTTCGACTCTGGTAACAACCTTCTGCAAGTATGGGGCCAACCCGTCGCCGGAGACAGGGGGCAGCAAACTCGTTCTAGCATTCTTCTGGATCCCGCCCTTAGAAGGCGAGGCGGGAATGCTTTGAGTCGACTTAGCAGACTCCGACAACTCAGGAACTGCCAACTTGGGTGGAGTCAAGTTCAACTTGGCCAATTTCTCCACAATCGACTCGCCTGGGGTAACCTGCTTGTCCTGCAACCGTCTGCTCTGCAATTTGGCTGCTTCAACAGCACTGGTTCTGTACTTGTTCTTGATAGAGTTTCTGTACGACAACAGCGACTGTTCGTCATCAGGGATAAAGGTGGCCGCATCGACTCCACGCTCCCAGAATAACTCCAATACACGCTCGCTCTTGTCAAACTCGGCCTTGACCAATGGCAACTGGTCACCGTGGACTCTCTTTTCAACACCAAATTCGGGAATGAAGACGTCAAACGCAGACTCGTAAACTTGTACCACAGTCCCCATGCAGAGCAACTGTCCTGCATTGCCACTGATCTCGTTGATGGTTTGCGAGAGTAACAAGTGCACAGCTTGCTCTTGGGCATTTGCAGCACAGTCCTTCTTAAAGTTACAATAGTCAGCTGTGGTCTTCAAAGAGTCAACGTCACGCTCTTCGTCAACCTTGTTCAAAGCAGCCTTCAATTGTCTGTGGACAATTAAGTCTGCATAACGTCTCAATGGTGCGTTGAAGTGAGTGTACAATGGCAAGTTGAAGTAGTAGTGGCCAAAACTATCTGGGTCCTGCTTACCAGCAACATAGTACTTACCACGAGACATACACTTGAACAACAACATCTCAACAGCTGTTCTCTTGACGCTATCCTCAATCTTCAAAATTGAATTCTGCAAGGTCAGTGCGTTGGATGTGTCAATCTTGAATCCCAAGTTGGTGGCCTTTCTCACAAACGTTTCCATCTTCAGTAACGTTGGCAATGGGTGGCGACGCAAAAAGGCCTTGTCTCCCAAGCCTGCGTGGACCTTTGCGGCAATCGCATTGTTGACCTTGTGTGAGATTTCAGTGATCACGTCAAATGCCAACGAGTCCTTGAAAACGTTCAAGTCGAGGCGAACCTTTTCGTCGTCCAACTGATCCAACAACGTCAAGTTGGGGGCCAATCCCAACTCTCTATTGTCCAACCTTTGACGGCGGAACTCCTTTGCAATCAACCCAAAAGTCTTGATGTAGTCCAGTGTGGCCGACGAAATGCTCTCCACTGGGGTTCCTTTCAAAATCGAATCGACAGCGTCATAGTTCACCAACTGCTTAGGTGCAATGATCGACTCGTGGATATATAAGTCTTCAACTTCAAAGTTCATCGTGTCAATTTCGAAAATGACAGAAATGGCCAAGTTACGTGAGTTTTCCTTGAACGAAACTGCATCAATGACTTCGTCTGGGTACAAGTTGGTAACCCGTTGTGGCAAAAACACAGATGTGAACCGCTTCTTCGCTTTGCGGTCCAAACTTGAGCCAGGCTTGATGAAGTAGGAAATGTCCGCAGTGTGGAATCCCAACTCAATCTTAGTGTTGGACAACCGCTTCACGTGCAATGCGTGGTCAACAAATTGATTGTTTTGCGTGAACGCAATGATGTAGTCGTCCAAGTACTCGGTTCTGCTTCTGTTGTCCAACTCAGGTTCGATGCTTGGCAAGTCGTAGATGCTTCCGAGAGAAGGATCGGCATTTTGCACGTCGTTCAGGTACTCGTCACACAAAAAGTTGTTGTCTCTCAAGATGGAATCGATTTCAGTGACAGGATCCTCGATCTTACCCAACTTGCTCACCAAGGTACCAAATGGGTGCAAAGAAGTGATTGGCCATCTCTTGATCAGAGCAACAAATAATTGATCTGCGTACCTTTCGTGGTTCTCAACAAAATCTTTTGGTGCCTGGTCAGTTGGAATGGCGATCAAAGGAACCTTCTTGTCGGTTGGCTTGAACCAAACAATTTTGGGTGCCTTAGGTGTTTGCACACTCAGTTCACGGCCGCTCTTCTTGTCCTTTGCAACCTGCGCAGCTTGGGCTGGTCTCAACAAACCCAAGGTTCCTGCAAACAACTGTCCTGGAATACGATCAACAACAGCGACAACGTGGCCGGCATATAAGGGCTTGATTTCGTCGTTGATTTCTTCTTCTTCCACGAGCAAAAGCGATTGACCTTCAACTTCAACATCGTCATTCTTCTTCATGGTAGGTCTCTGCTTCAAGGAGCCTCTTCTAGCCAATTGAGGTTGCTGTGGTTGCTCCGAGTCATTGTCGTCGCCATGCTGTTGCAGTGGTGACGTTTGGCTGTTGTTAGGAGCGGATGTTGCGTCGTTATGAATGTCGTCATTCAAGACGTTGGGCGACTTGGACGTGTAGGTGTTATCCTTTCTTCTCTTCTTCTCTTCCTTTTCCTTCTTTGACTCCCACACTTCGTCTACAACAAGCAACTCAATGGCAACCAAGTCGCCTTCCAAGGCACGGTTACGGTCCTTGGAACCGCAAATGAAGATGTCCGCGTCCAACAAGCCGTAGGTAGACACATAAGCGTCGGACCGGTTCTTCTTGTTGACTCTCAAGGTACCCGTAACCAAACGGCCATCATTTATCAAGTCAGGCAACGAGGATTGAGGCAAGTATGGCGCAAAAAGGGACTTGCGGCCATTGCTGTTGGGTCCACCTCCGTTGTTGTTGTTATTGTTGTTATTATTGTTGTTATTATGTTGGCCTGGCAAGAACAGCGATAAAGATGAAACAGAACCACCGTAGGAGCTGTTGCGCTGTTTGTGCCCAGGCACAAACGAGGGAGGTTCCAAAGTGCTTGAACCCTGTCTTTGGTGGCCCGTGTTGCCGCCACTGTTGCCCGGGTTGTTCGACTGCTGGTTTCTCCAATTTCCATTCATGTTGACAGCACCGTTGGGGTCAAAGTTCCTCGAGTTGGTTCTGTAGTGCTGTGACTGGCGCTTCTGGTGACCTCTGTCGGGGCTCTGAGTGATCGAAAAGTTGGGTGTAGGGGGCAACAAACTGTTTCCGCTAGGGGTGTGTGCAATGACAGGTGCAATCTGCTGCTCTGGGCCAGGTGAGCCTGCGCTTGCAGGGAATTTGAACGATTGTTGGCCGTACGCCAACGAGCGCGAGCGGCCGTGTCCGTAGTTTGGTGGACTTGTCTGCTCGCTGCTCGCATCGGGGGCGTCTGGAGGAAACTTGAACGTGCCAATGGCGTCGTCATTGTTGCCGGTGTTGTTGTTTGTAGGTGTCGAAGGACTTAACGAAGACCGGTTCGATTGTCTTTGGTTTGCAGCCGCCTTGATGGCTTCGCTGAGACCCAAAGAGTGTCTTCTGTTGTGGCTCTGGTGTGGTGGTGCACCTGACGAGGACCCGGTCCTTCTGTGACCGCCGCTGCTATTGTTCATGGACGACGATCTCGAGTGAGTGCCGCGGAAGTTCGAGGGTGGTGCCAACTCATTAGGACTGCTCGACTGGCCAGGCTGTTGTTGCTGCTGCGGTTGCTGCTGCTGAGGTGGATATGTGTACTGGCGTGGCTGAGACTGCTGCTGGTACTGTTGTTGCTGCAAGATCTGCTTCTGTTGCGCCTGGACCTCTTCCAATTGCCTCTGAAGGTTGTATTGCTCAACTAAAAATGGTTGTTAGTAGATGTCCAAAAAAAAAAAAAAAAACTACGAAAAAAGTATGATACCAAAATTGGGGGCGGTGGATGGAGTGAAGACAGCGGAGGGTCAATCTAGTTTTGGATTGGTGTGGACGTGGCCATTAATGAAGTGGGACAACGGATGTTGATGGCAGCACTTATTATTTTAATATTGTAGTTCAATTGACTTTTCTGAGTCACAGATGTATTACTCTCCACATTTTAGATTGAGGTTAATTAGTTTTAGCGCAACTTCTAAAGTGATCCATCACAGTCACCCGACATAAGAGTGATTGAGATGCCACTGTATCGCGTCAATACTCATACTTCCCGCTTGCCGCTCAATAATATCCCGTTTTACACGTCCACGTATTTAATTTCATCGAATTCATCACGACCAAACGCCACCCGGAAACCACACTCGTAATTCATCAAATACATACCCATCAAAGTCGTCAATTCACTCGGAGACCTGCGATGGGCAATATGCAAGTTCTTGGGTCTCTTTAGAGATCCCGAGGAGCTCGGAATCGACAAGTTCTCCTTACTCATTCACCGAAAACTTCTTCCTCAAAAAAAAAAACTGTGTGATGATCAAACAAAAAGAAGTCGGCACCGCGTTATGGATTGTGTAGACGTAACACGCTGATAGTACCAAGAATGATAATGAATGACGGCTCAACCAGATTGATTGAAGTGGTAGAAGAATAAGGGTGAGATGAAATTTTTTAATTAGTGTTGGATTGAGGGTTGAGAAAAAATGGGAGCCAGAAAACACAAAGAGAAAAACGTGAGGCAATAAATGGAAGGGACAGGGCTAACGAAAGCTAAAGAAGCAGTATTCAGCAGGGCCTAGGGAGGAGCTTTAGTGGGGGATTCAGGGGCGTTGACAGGGCACGCGCGGAGTTGCGTACCAACGAAATTGAGTTTGAAGCGACCATTTTGCAAGAGAAACAGAAGTTGCTGTGCCAGAGCCAACTCTGGAAGGCTTGGAAGGAAACACAATAGACATTCTTTTTGGTAGAGAGCAGACATTATGGCAGGACATTATGTGGAGTTGACGTTTAATGAGTTGCCATCGGTAGTTGCGAGACAGGACGTTGAAAAAAGATAGTTAGGGCAAGCGAAAATGGTGGGTGGATGTGATCTGGTATACAGGTTGACGAGAAAATGTAGGATGAGCACCAAAAGCAGCTGAGATAATGGTTGCTTTGGAAGGGGCAAGGAGGGTCTGGACAGGCCAACTGAGTTGTATGAGGTGCAGTGAAGGTGCTAGGATTTTGTATGCAGTAGGCACTGTCTATAAATAGGCAGAGAAGGTGTGCTTTGTGGCAGTAGATGAAGCAGGGTATACGATGGTGAAGTTGATGCTACGGGAATGATTGGGTGCTGGGTGTTGGGTGTATGGATGGGTGGTTCAGCAAACTATTAGAGATGAGATTGGGAGCAAGTATAAGCTTGATGAATGACTAAGCTTGAGTAATCTTAGGGGTGTTTATTATTGGAACTGACTGGTGTTAATAGATATGCAGATATGATTTGTGCATTGAATGATTGAGAAGATCCCGAAAATCAATTGATGTAATATTTAACAAGCTTAAAAAAACAAGACAAGAAGTAGAGACATATATATCTGTTGTCACATCCACTATATCTTTAATATCTACGAAGTATGGTGGAGTAAACCAGCACACTGAAGCCTCCTCTTTTCACTCTAACTTTGTTTCAGTTTGCATTTTTCAGTGCATGAATACAATACAATGCAAACAATACAACACAAGTACCAGAAAGTAGGATGTCACCAATACTTACAATCTGAACTAAACCTAATTTCAACTATGGGCCTGGCCATTTGTGTCCAAGAAGATGCTCATTAGTTGTTTCAGTAAAGATCTAGCAGGGTTCAAATGCTTCAATAATGCTCAATTCGACAAGAAATCTACTCCACAAATATATCATGCATGTTATCGTTACTGTCAGCTAAATGTTCTTCTAGATGTTGCTATCTGCTTCTATCACATCCCAGAGTGAATTTTCTTCAATGTCTATGAAACTAAACGTTTTGGATCTTTTGGTGCATTTCTCCATTTGTTAGTTTCATTTCACTCTCACTGTATTTCACCTTAAATAGTGAGCGGATAGTCTATCTTCACAACCTCTCCCTTGCCCACTCCATACACCACAAACTCACCATTGTCATCAAATCTGGGCACACTCATCAACAAAGTATCTTCAACTTGCTCTACCCCAAATTTATCTTGGTTTCCTACAGCATAAACCTCTGGGTTTTCACTCAAAACGAAAGGATCGTTTTCTGTGAACGCATAACAGTATAATGTGTCTGGTGCAGTTGGTGCCATGTGTTGCCACTTCAATTGGCGTTCCATTACTTCTAGCGATGAAAGCTGCTTAGTACAATACTTTTGCACGTCGCTCACATTCTGTCCTGCCGTCGCTAATATGCTGACTCCATTCTCATAGATCCACTGCGGGTTGCTAAGACGCACTAATCGTCCCTCCAGTCCGATCTGAAGCGTCCTCAGAAACATCGAACGGTGTAGTGGCTGTTGCGGTATGCATATCTCAGCCGGATCGTTAGCCCCTGGCATTATAGATACAGGAACACTAAGCGCAACCTCGTGCAACCATTGGTTTAACTGTACGAGTGCTTGCGGATCATACTGTATGACGTTTTTGGACCCAAAGTTGGTGGTTCCCGAATCAAGCTGTGTCGGTTGAGACTTGATTGTGTCTCCCAATATAATAACTCTAGAGATTTCATTCCCTTCAGCCCCTAGCTCACCTGTAAGATACTGCTTAAGAAGCTCTAGACGTATATTATCTGACGTCTCACTGACACCAAGTCCACTAACAAACGCAATCTTGGACGACGACGACGATTGGCCTGGTGCTTTCATTTTCTTCTCCACTTTCTTCTGAGGAAACACAACGTCCATTATTTCAAACACACCAGCACTCACCTCCATCCCTAACACTCCTACAACACATCCTGTCACCAAGTTTGCCTTCTTCAAGTATTCACCTGCTAAAATAGCCCTTCCTGATTCGTCTTCAAGCATCACAACCGCAGTATCTACGTTGCCGTAGCTGTCGGGGACCTTAGGCATCACATCATCAACGCCTTTTTCCACATCGTGCAAAATGTCTAGCTTCCCACTCATATCGATAAACACTGTTCCAATAACCCAGCACAATTGTCCACTCACAATGTCCAAAATCTTGTCCTGGTGTACTATAGTTTGTGTGCCCACCTTCTTATCCCCTTGTCCCCACTTGGCAACTGCTTCTTTCATCACTCTTGGGGTCAACTCCAGTGCTCTGTGAAGATACATCTGGAAGAATTGGGAGTCATAACTACGGAGCTTTCCTTCAGGTAACATGAACCGGTTGTGGAGCGGGTGCTCTTTGTATGTGGGACAGGGCCTTGTTCCCGCATTACTGTCCTCTGATATACCCTGATTTATGAACTCCATGATGATGTTGGTTTTTTTTTTTCACTACGCGTTCATGATTTGTACGCGTCAAGTCGATTCATAAAATAGCGAGAAAGAGATAGTGAGAGTGTGAGGGTATGAAATCTGCGATGAGGATCTAGGCCTTCGTAGTGCTTCCGGGTTTATTCTACGCTCTTCAGATTACTGCTTGTCTTATTCGTATTTTACACTTTTATACAATGCTACTTGCTACTCCTCTTCTGTTTCTTATGCTTCTTATCCAAAGACTGCCCACTAGCCCCAATTGTAATATTCACCTTAGGAGGAACTTCAAACCCAAAGGACTTGGCAACCTTGACCAAGTCCAACTTGTCAATCTGGTACACAGTCTTCAAGTGATGTGATGCATATGCTTGCAAGTACGAACGGTAACCGTCCTTTGCACTTTGGTGCAACCAAAAGTTGCTCTTGATCAATTTATTCAACTGCGACTGCACGTTGGCGATCTTTGTGGTAGGGAATTCGTACTCATTCAATGGGACATTGGCGGCTTTCAAGTATCTCAAGAAGCCCAACTCGGAAGGAGTCAAGAACATGAGCGATCTGCCCTTACCGTCGGTACCTCTGGCGGTTCTACCGACTCTGTGGATGTAGTCTCTTGGGTCATCAGGTGGGTCGAATTGGATAATCCAGTCCACATCTGGAATATCTAATCCTCTAGCAGCAACATCGGTACAGATCAATATACCTTGCTTGGCATTGCAGAACTCAAAGAAAGTGTTGGTTCTCTTTTGTTGCTTCTGCTTACCGTGCAAGTCCAACACTGGGAGGTCAATGTAGTTGAGCAACTCACCAAAGTACTTCACACAGTTGCACGAAGAAAGGAACACAATGATCTTCTTCTTCACGTTTCTCTTCAAGAAGGAGAAAAGTAAGAGGAAACGCTTATCACTGTCGCAAACAACGTAACCTTGTTCCAACCCATCAGCAGTAGATGCAGCAGCTTCAGGAACAACATTTATGTACAATGGGCCTGGTCTCAAGGACATTCTTGCCAAGTCCTCGACTTTGGTTGTCTGTGTGGCAGAGAACAACATGGATTGCCTGTCTTCGTTGGGCAATATCTTGATAATCTGCTTCATTTCGTCCTCGAACCCAATTTCCAAGATTCTGTCTGCTTCGTCGATGACAAGAGCCTTCAAGTTTCTGAAAACAAAACCTGGGGTATTCTGTAAGTGATCCAATAATCTACCTGGTGTGGCAATCAATAAGTTCACACCCTTGGCCAACTTGTCAGCTTCTTGTCTTCTGTTGGCACCTCCAATTACAATGCCAAAAGTTTGTGAGTGGTGTGCCATCAATTCACGAGCAACACCGAAAATCTGCAATGCCAACTCTCTGGTGGGCGACACAACGATCACACCGGTTCCGTTTCTGGGCTTGAACTTCAACGAGTACAACAACTCGATGGCTGGTAACAAGAACGCCAATGTCTTACCAGAACCAGTCTTGGCAGCACCCAACACATCTCTACCAGCCAACAAAGGTGGGATAGTTTTAGCTTGCACCTTGGTCATTTGCTTGAAACCCATGTCTCTGATAGCTTTCAAGGTTGGTTCAGACAACCCTGCCTCTTCGAACAAAACATTCTCATCACCAGTGTCTATATCAGCCTGAACTGAAGGCTTGGTCAATTCTCTTGTTCTAGCCTCTATTGCTGCTTCCTTTCTTCTCTTCTTGTCGGCTTCAGGATCTTTGATGTTTCCCTCTAATAAGCCTGCTACATCATCAAAATCCTCATCAAGTTCTTCAACCAACTTTTCATTGTCTACCTCCTCATCAGATTCTTCTTCGGATTCTTCTTCGGATTCTTCGACCTGCTCACGATTTCTCTTCTTTGAGTTGTCCACGGTCTTAGACTGCTTCGATCTCTCGACCTTCTTGCCCTTCTTAACAGTCACCATACTTGATCTTTAACCTAACTAATTTTTTTTGCAGATTTATCTCATCTCATCGGATGAGTGGCACGTGACTAATGAAAAATGAATCACGTGTTGGTATAGCTTGTCTCGCAAGATCAAGAGGCAGGGGAAGCAGAGAGAGTAATCCGGTCTTAAGCTTACATAAAAGCCCTAATGAATCGATCTCGTTCAAAATTTTTCTTATCCTTCACCTTTGGAAGCGGTATGGCTGCTCATTTCATGGACAACAGCAGATTGCAAGAAATTGTTTGTAAGCAACTATGACTCTCTTTGATGATTGAAGCATACAACTTTTCAGTCAGAGTAGCTACTTCCCAGTCTCTTCGTACCCATGTATTTCTTGCATATTCCTTTCGACACTACAAATTTGGCTGCAAAAAAAGGCTTCCTAATTCGAAAAACCTTTCGTGAGGGTGGCAGAAATAAACAGCTCACTGTTTTCATTAACCTTGAGGGATTGAGATCTTATTGGCTTCCCAATTATCCGTTTGTCTTCAAGATTTGCATGTTCCAAGTATGGAATACGATTGTTCCCAGCCAAAAGTACCAAAAGTATATAGTCTTTCCTGAGCTCTCTTTCCTCTCAAAATCGCATTCCAGGAATTTTCTGGCGCACTGTTGACAGCAACGAATTCTTCACAGTGCTTCTAATTATATTCACAATTTAGTATGAATAACCTTCCACCTGTTCATGAAGAGGTATACATTGAGATAATTCAGGCTCCTTGGCCTCACCTAGTTGATCACCTTCTTAAATGATTTAAATGAACTAATTGCCTTCTACTTGATTCCGAATTATTTCGATCTTCACTAACGCTTATAATTACTCCGCTTTAAATTTCCTTCAGTACCTCAAAAGCTACCCACCTGGCACGAATTGCCAATGCTTGATTGAAGCACAAGCTTTCCTTTTCAGGAATCCCGGTTAAGACCTAAATTCATATCCTGCTCCTCTTCTGTAATAATCGTCATGTTTGTGCTTCTGATCACAAACTTTTCAGTTGAATCAAAAACTTTTTTTAAATATAGTTTGCCACCTTTAAATTCCAATCATGTCTTCTTATACTGTTACGTCGACGAAGTCGTACATGGATGCAATGCAACCCATGGTGGAAGCACTTAATGCTCTCTCACAACAGCATCCGCTCAATTCCAAAGTTCCCGGCTTGGACCAGGAGAAAAGTGGTACCTCCTCGTTAGATTCAATCTTGAACAAATTTGCTGGATTGTCTACAGAGATCCTCAACTCATTGCATACTGGCTCAGGTTCACCTGGGTCTAACAAGGTGATTGGTGAGATCCAAAGGGAGTGCAAGAGAATCAGTGAGTCTAGGGGACAAGACTCAGACGATACCATCACATTGGTGAAAGGTGTGTTGTCAGGCAACCCTGGAGAAGAAGAGTTGCAATCTTCCTTGTTCGACATACTAGGATTTGAAGAGTTTGATCTTATCTCTAAGATTGTAAACCATAAAGCAGAATTAATAGCAGCTGATGAAGTACACGAAAGTAACCAAGAGAAGTTCAAATTATTAACAGCAGAAGAAAGAGCGCAAATGGTCGCCGATAACATGGAAAAGGGAAGAAACCAAAAACTTCTCCCACGTTCTCACAATCAACTATATCCACACGTTTTCAAAAAAGACACCGGTGTGAGTAATGTTGTAGCTATTACAGGTAGGAGCACTACATTACCAGAAGGCACAACAACAGAAAATTATGCGACGCACACTGAAGTTACTATACCGTATCCCGAGCAAAAAGAAAACAAGTGGATCTCAGAAAGAAACTTGGTCAAGGTTAAAGATCTTGACTTTTTGTGCCAAGGGACATTCAAAAACTATAAGAGTTTGAACAAGATGCAGAGTTTAGTGTACCCAGTTGCATACAACACCAATGAAAATATGTTGGTGTGTGCACCAACTGGTGCGGGTAAGACTGACGTCGCCCTTTTGACCATTCTCAATACTATAAATCAATTCGTCACGGAATCAACACAAGACGATGGCCAAATTGCAGTTGATATTGATTATGACGAGTTCAAGATAGTCTATGTTGCCCCATTGAAAGCATTGGCAGCTGAAATCGTAGAAAAGTACTCCAAAAAGTTGGAATGGCTTGGAATCCACGTTCGTGAATTGACTGGTGACATGCAATTAACAAGGCAGGAAATCATGAACACACAGATCATCGTGACTACACCTGAGAAGTGGGATGTTGTAACTAGAAAGCTGAATGGTGATAACGAATTGGTAGCTAAAGTGAAGCTACTTATTATTGATGAAGTCCACTTGTTGCACGAAGATAGAGGTAGTGTTATCGAAACACTTGTTGCACGTACTTTAAGACAAGTGGAATCAACGCAACTGATGATTCGTGTTGTTGGTCTTTCTGCAACGTTACCCAACTTTATGGACGTGGCGGATTTCCTTGGTGTAAATAGACAGGTTGGTATGTTCTACTTTGACCAAACCTTCAGACCTGTTCCTTTGAAGCAACAATTGGTTGGGGCTAATGGAAAATCAGGTTCAAAGCAAGCCGCAGAAAATATAGACAAGATTGCTTACGATAAATTGGTCAAATATGTCCTGGAAGGTTTGCAAGTGATGGTATTTGTCCACTCTAGAAAAGATACTGTGAAATCTGCACGCAACTTCATTCAATCTGCACAAGCATATCTGGAATTAGATATTTTCTCCGGTACTGGGAGCGATTCTTATGCCAAGTTCGACAGAGAAATGACTAGGAACAGAAACAAAGATATGAAAGAATTGTTCCAAAGTGGCTTCGGTGTTCATCACGCAGGTATGTTGAGAACTGATCGTAATTTAACCGAAAAGATGTTCGAAAGTGGAGTAATCAAGGTCTTGTGCTGTACGGCAACTTTAGCTTGGGGTGTCAACTTACCTGCAGCAGTTGTTATGGTTAAAGGTACAAGAGTTTACAACTCAAAAGAAGGTGGTATAGTCGATTTGGGCATCTCCGATGTCATTCAAATCTTTGGTCGTGCTGGTAGACCGCAGTATGAAAAGTTTGGTACTGGTATTTTGCTTACTAGTTCAGACAGATTATCTCACTACGTTTCGTTAATCAGTCAACAGAACCCTATCGAATCCAGGTTGAGTGAGAAGATCACTGATAATTTGAATGCCGAGATTTCATTAGGTACGGTGACTAACATTGAGGAAGGTGTTCAATGGCTTGGCTACACATATATGATGGTGCGTATGAGACAAAACCCATTGGGTTACGGTATTGATTGGAGAGAGATTCAAGAAGATCCTCTGTTACATACGAAGAGAAGAAATTTGATTATTACAGCAGCCAGAAGACTCCATGAATTGCAAATGATTATTTTCGATGAGAATTCAGGCGCTTTCACACCGAAGGATATGGGCAGAATAGCATCTGACTTTTACTTATTGTCATCTTCAGTTGAAACTTTCAACAAGATGCTTACACCGACTGTCACTGAGGCTGACGTTTTAGGTATCATAAGTATGAGTTCAGAGTTCGATAGCATCAAATTTAGAGAAGAAGAAGCTAAGGAGTTGAAGTTCTTGGTTGAGGAAACAGATGACATTCCTTGCCAAGTTGCTGGTCAGTTTGAATCGCCACAAGCGAAGACTAATATTTTGTTACAAGCATACGTTTCACAATCGCGGATAAAGGATTCTGCTTTACTGTCAGATTGTCTTTACGTTGCTCAAAACGCTGCAAGAATTTGCCGTGCCTTGTTACTTATTGCTGTGAACAGAAGATGGGGAGCGTTTATGAAGATTATGTTGTCAATCTGTAAATCCATCGACAGGAGAATATGGGCATTTGAGCACCCATTAAGCCAGTTTGATTTAACAGAACCAGTCATGAGAAATATAAAGGCAAAGAACCCAAGCATTGAGTTCTTGAGAGATATGAGTGTTGGTGAATTGGGAGACTTTGTCCACAACAACAGAATGGGTCAAGTTATGTATACCTTGATCGGCCAGTTCCCACTCATCGAAATTGACTCAGAGATTTTTCCCGTTACTAGTAACGTAATGAGGGTCAAGTTATTCTTGAGTCCAGACTTTGTGTGGAATGAAAAACACCATGGTAACGTCCAATTCTTCTGGCTTACAGTAGAAGAATCAGACAAGTCTGAGATATTACATGTGGAGAAAATCATATTGAGCAAGAGGAAGTTGACAGAGATTGAATTAGATTTCATGATCCCATTGGCAGATCCTTTACCAAATCAAATTGTTGTGAAGATTGCTTCAGACACTTGGATTGGGTCTGAGACACTCCACACAATTTCATTCCAACATCTTATTAGACCTGCGAACGATACAATCAGAACCAACTTGTTAAGGTTGCAGCCATTACCAGTTGCAGCTTTACACAATCCTCAAATTGAAGGGATTTATTCTTCTAAGTTTCGCTACTTCAATCCAATGCAGACAATGACGTTCCATTCATTATACAATACGAATTCTAGTGTGTTTGTGGGTTCTCCAACTGGTTCAGGAAAAACAGTTGTTGCTGAACTCGCTATTTGGCATGCATTCAAGGACTTTCCAGGGTCCAAAGTTGTCTACATTGCTCCAATGAAGGCTTTGGTTAGAGAAAGAGTTGACGACTGGAGAGAAAGAATCTGTAAGAACACAAATTATAAATTGGTTGAATTGACCGGTGACTCTCTTCCTGAAGCAAGAGACGTTAGAGAAGCTGATATCATTATCACCACTCCAGAAAAGTTTGATGGTATTTCTCGTAACTGGCAAACTAGATTGTTTGTTCAAAAAGTTTCTTTGGTTATCATGGATGAAATCCACTTGTTAGCTTCTGATCGTGGTCCCATTTTGGAGATGATTGTTAGTCGTATGAATTATATTTCCTCGCAAACCAAGAAACCAATAAGATTATTGGGCATGTCAACTGCTGTTTCTAATGCTATGGACATGGCCGGTTGGCTTGGTGTTCGTGAAGGATTGTTCAACTTCCCATCTTCAGTACGTCCAGTTCCTTTACAGATGTACATCGACGGTTTTCCAGACAACTTGGCATTTTGTCCATTGATGAAGACTATGAATAAACCTGCGTTTATGGCCATTAAGCAGCACTCTCCACACAAGCCTGTGTTGATTTTTGTCGCCTCACGTCGTCAAACCCGTCTTACTGCATTGGATCTCATTCACTTGTGTGGTATGGAATCGAATCCACGTAGATTCTTGAACATGCCTGAACACGAATTGCAGGACATTTTAGAAAATGTGAAGGATGAAACTTTGCGCTTGTCGTTGCAATTTGGAATGGGATTGCACCACGCTGGTTTGGTGGAATCAGATCGTCAAATCTCACACAAATTGTTTGAAGCTGGTAAAATTCAAATTTTGGTTGCAACTTCTACGTTAGCTTGGGGTGTTAATTTACCAGCACATTTGGTTATCATCAAGGGTACTCAGTTCTTCGATGCCAAGATTGAGGCATACAGAGATATGGACTTGACGGACATTTTGCAAATGATGGGAAGAGCAGGTCGTCCTGCTTTCGACACCTCTGGTATTGCAATCGTCTACACCAAAGAATCCAAGAAGGTATTCTACAAACACTTTCTCAACATTGGTTTCCCAGTAGAATCTTCTTTGCATAAGGTCTTGGATAACCATATTGGAGCAGAGATATCTGCTGGTACTATAAAGACAAGACAAGAAGCCATGGATTTCCTTACATGGACTTTCTTGTATAGAAGAGCACACAACAACCCGACCTATTACGGTATTGAAGATACCAGTACAGCTGGTATTTCTAGCTATTTGGGAGGGTTGATTGATCAAACTATTGACAATTTGGTAGAGTCTAAGTGTGTCCAGGCTACTGGCAAGGATGATTTGATTGCCACTCCTTTCTTGGACATTTCTTCATACTACTACCTTTCGCACTTGACTATTAGAAACTTAGTTGGTAAAATTACTAAAGAAAGCTCATTTAGAGAGTGCTTGCGTTTCTTGTGTGAAGCGAGTGAATACGATGAGTTGGCAACGCGTCATGGAGAAGAATTGATCAACTTGGAAATGTCTCAACTGATGAGGTACCCAGCTGAAGATTTAGATTGTGAGTTCATCTGGGATCCACATGTGAAATCGTACTTGTTGATCCAAGCATTCATAAGTAGGGTTGAGCTTCCAATAGCAGATTACTCGCAAGATACTGTTTCCGTTTTGGATCAAGCCTTGCGTATTTTGCAAGCCTACATTGATGTTGCGTCAGAATTGGGCTTCTTGTCGACTGTTTTGACGTTGATCCAGTTAATGCAATGCATTAAGCAACGCTGTTGGTATGATGACGACCCAGTATCTACTTTGCCAGGTTTGACTCCACAAAGGAAGAAAACTCAGAACTCATTGAAGTCAATAGGGAAGTTATCGCATGGTAAGTTATTGAAGTTGGCAGACACTCTTGGAGTGAAAGGAGATGCAATCAGCGATGACGAGGGAAGACTCGAGGGATCAACCGATGAGCAGGCCAAGGCTAAGTTTGTCAAGATCGCATCTACCTTACCAACAGGTACTGTGAAGATTCAACAACCTAACAGTGACGCCTTGGTGTTGGAGTTGGTTCATGACAACCATCCATTGAACTCTGAATTTAAAATGTACTGCCCTCATTACCCCAAGGCACAGAGAGAATCTTGGTTCGTTATTGTGAGCGACCACAGCAAAGAAGAATTATTGTTGATTAAACGTGCTTCTCCTAGAATGTTTGGTAAAAAAGGAAAGGTACTGTGCACCCTTGAGATCCCTGAAGATATTAAGGGCCAACCGGTGCACATTTTATGTGTTAACGATGCTATGGATATCCTGTATTCTGAGGATATTGTGTTGTTATAAGGATTCTTTTTGGAGACTATGAGTACATTTTTATTGCAGAGCTAAACTGTTGCGTTAACATCTCCACTTTGCTTGGTAAAAAATCATTCCTTGGTGTTTATAAATGAAAACTCTGTTGGTGTAATCATTGTAATAGTATGAATAGTGAAAGATCTAATTTGAAGCAATCTACATCTATTTGCTGTAAATTGTACATTCTGATTTTATACATTATCACTGGAAGATTCATTTACTTTCATTAAATAATTCTATGATAGTCGATTCGTAAATGTTTAATACCTGAGTAGCTATGTGCGTCTACTCAAAGAAATCATCTTCCTCTTCAGCTGCAGCTGTAGTTTCTTGTTCAGGTGCGTCAATCTCTCTCTCTTGAGGAGCATTGTAATAGTAGTCATCTCTAAAAACAACAGTTCTGCCCAGTGCTGCATCTTCTAATGAGAATGGCAATCTGTCTTGTTCCAACAAGGCCTCACATTCCTTTCTGAACTCTCTCTTTCTATCCTCAGTTGCTTGCATACCCTTCTTGGCAGCATCGTCCACCGGTTCTTCTGCTTCATTGGGGAACAAGGAAATGTACTTTTCATGCTTAGGGAATAGTATAACATATACTAAGTCAATTTCACAATGCCTCACCACCTTTCTTTGTTTCTTGATATCTTTCCTTACCTCAGTCTTGGTAAGCTCTTCAAGCTGTTTCTTGGCTTGCTTCAACTTACGCACAGCCTTCTTCTTCTCAAAGAATCTCACCATATGATACTTCAGTGCGTTCTTCTGCGACTTATGGTTGAACTGGGCATTCTGCAACTCTATTCTCAAACCTTTCAATGCACGTTCATTGTCTGTTCTGACAGTAGCTGGAAGGCTATCTTTCTTGAGTAATCTCTCAATATCTCTTATCTTTTTTTTTATTTTGGAAGCACCTCCTCCTATTGCTCCGGCGACCTCAATAGAGGTCCCGTTAGTTCTTCTACGTGGGGCCTTAGGCATTCTTTCACTGGTAAAAACTGATGTATGAAAAATTATAAAATCAAATGGATCTGATGAGCCAGGGCCAAAAAAAAAAAAAAAAAAGTTAAGCGGAGGTTCAACAAGAAGGGCAACGATGGGTATTGCAGAGAAGATAGCTCAGATTCAAGAGGAATTGTCCCGTACTCAGAAGAACAAGGCGACTGAGTACCATATTGGGTTATTAAAGGGTAAATTAGCACGCTACCGTCGTGAGTTACTTGAACCTCAACCAGGTCAGGGTGGTGGAGGTGGCCAAGGGTTTGAAGTGGCCAAAGCAGGAGATGCAAGAGTTTCGTTGATTGGTTTCCCATCGGTTGGTAAGTCTTCGTTCTTGAATAAGGTCACCAACACCAAGTCCGAAGCAGCAAACTATGAATTTACCACGTTAACATCAGTTGGTGGAATCTTGGAGTACAACGGTGCAGAGGTCCAAATTGTGGATTTGCCCGGTATTATTAAAGCTGCCGCACAGGGAAAAGGTAGAGGTAGACAAGTCATTGCAGTTTCGAAGACCTCCGATTTGATCATGATGGTGCTAGATGCAACCAAGGGCAGAGACCAGAGACAAATTTTGGAGAATGAATTGGAACTGATGGGAATCAGATTGAACAAGGAAAAGCCCAACATTTCGCTTAGGATCAAGAAAACTGGGGGAGTGAAAATGAACTCGACGTCACCACCAAAGTACTTGAACGAAAAGATTGTTTCTGCGTTGTTGAAGGACTGTAAGGTTCATAATGCTGACGTTCTTATTCGTGACGAGAACGTGACGATTGATGACTTTATTGATGTGATCAATGAACAGAGTATTGCATATATCAAGTGTTTGTACGTCTACAACAAGGTGGATGCCGTCTCCTTGGAAGAGTGCGACAGATTAGCGAGAGAACCTAATACGGTGGTTATGTCCTGTGAGATGGACTTGGGGATTGAAGACTTGAAGGAAGAGATTTGGAGAAAGTTGGACTTGTTGCGTTTGTACACGAAAAGGAGAGGTATCCAGCCAAAGTTCGATGAACCCATGGTTGTGAGAAATGCATCTTCGATACAAGAGGTGTGTGACTCGATCCACAGAGACATGAAGAACCAATTCAAGTATGCATTAGTATGGGGATCGAGTGCAAAGCACTCGCCGCAAAAATGTGGGTTAACACACCCAGTGCATGATGAGGATGTGGTGCAAATCGTGACGAAGTAGGCATGTAGGTGGGTTGAACTCATTATGAAATGGACATTTTAAATATTTTTCAATAGTAGAAATCGATTTGCTAGAAGTTGTAGTCTGTTAGAGTTCGGTTAACTTTTCAATACTTCGATGCTAAGCAGCTGGCGAGGCTAGAAAACATCGAATACATAATCAAGTGTCTTTAAGACGTCAATTGGGTTTTTCAAAATTTTGATGAATTTGCACCCAAAGTTTGAAGAACCACAGAACAGTTCAGTAATGCTCATCTCAAAATAGTACAAACAAAATTTCACCCACAAACAAGCAAAGCGCCAACCCGAAACATACTTCTACAACCATTCCAATCCAAAACAACACATAACAGATATTGGGAGATGCCCTTTGTTATGAATTGTTCTGCAAAGATAAACAATCGAAGCCACAAAGAATGGGCAAAGTCGCGACATTAGAACGAAGAAAAACGACACAGGCGACATCAAATTTTTCGTACACGAAAGACGTCAATACAAACAAGTCAATTGCAAGGACAAACAAGGATGGAAAAGTACACCGGGCTTCCAGATATCGAGCATGGGACTCAGGATATTTTTGAGAGTTCTGATGTGGAGAGTGATTTGGAGCTTCAGCAGCCGATTGAATCGAGGAAGATTGGTGCCACGACTGGCTTGGATGATGAGTCTGAGTACGTTGATTTCAATACGCTTTCTGATCCTGCAAGCATCCGTGGACACTTTGCCAACGATGTGATTATAGGTGATGTTGACTTGGTGGATTTCCTGGGCTCCATTATAAACCCAATGCTTGGAACTCGTGGGTACCATGTGAGTCCTGTTAGCGAGACCACCGAGCAGAAATTAGCTCGTATAGCACGCGAATTGGAGGAGATAAAGTTGGTTCAGACAGGAGAGAATGAAAAAGATCCACTGTACGGCAAGACAGAGCAGTTGGTGGCGGTGTTGGAGGAACTCCAGAAAGGAGACAATAAAGAATTGGACAACTACACACAGAAACTCGATGAGTTGTTCAAGGAACCATTCTTGAACACCCCTATATCACCTGAATCAATACACTTGAGAACAGATGACTTGATCAATTCGTCTGAGATTCTAGAATTGGAGTCAAGAATCAACAAGATCGAGACCTTGGTCGGATCGGACAGCATCGATATCGAGGAAGGAACAAATATTCTGGGGAAACTCAACGACTTGAAGCGTAAAATCAATATCATACATAACCCAGAATACCCGTTAAACAAAATCAAACAAGAGATTACACAGTTGAACCTAGAGACGGAACGTGTTGTATCTAACAGGCGACTTTTTGAAGTTGCGGACGAGACCAACGACAACGAAAAGACAAGCTCCCTTCAAAGTACGCGCATTGAAGAGCTCTACACCAGATTACCTGCATTCGAGAGCACAAACACGATTGTGCCGTCGATAATAAGAAGACTAAAGTCACTCAATACTGTTCACGCAGATATCGCGAATTGCATTGATGTGGTAAACAATTTGGACCAGGTTTTGAAAGACATGGATGAAGATATCTCGAATTGGGACGAGTCCATCAACACCTTGAATCTGAATATCACAGAATACGAAAAGAACTTTGATTCAAACAAACAACTCATAGATGAAAAAATAGACTCCTTGGCGGAGAGATTGGAGCAGATGTCGAAATAGATTCAATCGAATTTGTTGCATTTGATCTAAAGATCAAGTTCTTGAAGTGCGAACTGGACAGGTTTCCAGTCTTACTCGTTCAAACCACAATGAACTCAACTTGAGAGTTTAATAGTTAGCTGACAGCTACTCACACATCACACACACCAGTGGATACTACCATCATACTATTTACTCATTCAAAACTTCAGTGAACAATGTGAAATTGGCAATGACTCAAGTAAAAAGCACTTCAAAATTAAAGCGACTATTCCATTGCTTATGCTTTTCGAATTGGGCTAAGCTCCACATTCCACGATCTCAAAAATTGCAACGAGAAAACAACCCACCACAGCTCAAATAATACCTTGTATACTAAAGATAAATTAATAATTAATACGTATTCAGAGCAGAACACTTCAGTTCTTTGAATGTAGCACTTGCAGCCTTCTATGAAGGATAAGAATTTGACTCTGATTCGGAATACCATCTCAGTTGTTTGAACACATTCATGGAAAGATAAAATCTGCAAGACACATCAAATATAAACTACCCTCGCTTAAGCGTAACTCATACCATACCACTTACTTGACACCAACTCGAAATAAAAATTTGCAGCCAGGCTTACACTAAAAGAAGAGTCCATCAGGTTATCATTCATCATGAACATCACACCCTCCTAACGCAGTCAAAATGCACAGGGACCCTATAAAAAATCAAGAACGCATGCACCCATCGCTATCTATCTACGAACCCGATGAGTCTCCACTGTAAATTGAGTGCCTTCTCCTTCCCTTTATAGCCTCGCTTAGGTTTTCCATTTTTTTCTGTCGCTTTCCCCTTCAGTTGTCGCCTCAGATTTCCATACAAAACTCTTGCGGAGCTGAAAAAATGGTATAAATTCTGGGGAAGGAGCCAATTTTGAGATCATTCAATTACTTTTCATTCAATTTTGACCATGTTGAGAGCCAATTCCAAGAACGCTGTTCGTGTTGCATCCAGATCATTGAGGGTTTCTGCTACACCAGTTGCCAGACTCTTGAGTTTCAAGACTCAGGTGAGATTAGCATCGCAGTTGGCTCACTTTAAAGTGCCTCCTAGCATCACTAATGAGCCCATCAAGGACTTTAGTGTTGCTGACCAAAAGGACTGGGATTTGTTGCGTTTATCGATAACCAAGTTCACCGAAGGTCCGCTTGACATTCCTTTGGTTATCAATGGTGAAAAAGTCTACAGAGAGTCCACCTTACCACAGGTGAACCCAGCCAAGCACGCCCAAAACTTGGCCAATGTTTCGCAGGCTACCAAGGAAGACGTATTGGCCGCAATTGAGGCAGCAAAGGCTGCCAAGGATAAGTGGGCCGCAACTCCATGGACTGATAGAGCTGCTATTTTCTTGAAGGCCTCGGAGTTGATCTCGACTAAGTACAGATACGACATGTTGGCAGCAACCATGCTCGGACAGGGAAAGAACGTATACCAGGCTGAAATTGACTGTGTTGCCGAATTAATTGACTTTTTCAAGTACAATGCCAAGTATGCTGAGGAATTGTACCAGCAACAGCCAATAGAAAGTGCTCCAGGTGTATGGAACCGTGCCGAGTACAGACCTTTGGAAGGGTTTGTTTATGCAGTGACTCCATTCAACTTCACCGCCATTGCTGGTAACTTGGTTGGAGCACCTGCGTTGATGGGTAACACGGTTGTGTGGAAGCCTTCCGCCACAGCTGCCTTGTCTAACTACTTGTTGTTGACCATCTTGGAAGAGGCTGGTTTGCCAAAGGGTGTTATCAACCTTGTACCGGGTGAGCCTAACATGGTGACTGAAGCAGTATTGAATGACCGCGAGTTTTCTGCCTTACACTTTACAGGTTCGACCAACGTTTTCAAGAGCTTGTACTCGAAGATCTCCAACAACGTTGCCAACGACAAGTACCGCGACTTCCCACGTATTGTCGGCGAGACTGGTGGAAAGAACTTCCACTTGATTCACCCAAGTGCCTCTGTTGAGCACGCAGCATTGTCCACCTTGAGAGGAGCCTTTGAGTACCAGGGCCAAAAGTGTTCTGCCACATCAAGAATTTACGTCGCCAAGTCTGTCTGGCCAGAGTTCAAGCAGATCTTGACTGAAAACATCGACAAGATCGCCATAGGGAACACCTCTGCCACCGAAACATTGACGTCATTCATGGGCCCAGTCATTCATGAGGCGTCTTTCGACAAGTTGGCAGCAGCCATCGAAGGTGCCAAGTCTGACCCAGAATTGACCATTGTAAGCGGTGGTAAGTACGACAAGGCCAACGGGTTCTATGTCCAACCCACATTGATCGAGACCACCAACCCAAACCACGAATACTTGAGTAAAGAGTTCTTTGGACCTATTTTGACCGCTCACGTCTACCCAGATGCCGAATACGCCAACATCATGGAGTCAATTGACTCTGCTTCACAGTACGGATTGACTGGTTCTATTTTCGCCAGAGACCGTGAAGCTGTCAGGTTGGCCGAAGAAAAGTTGAGATACTCGGCAGGTAACTTCTACATTAACGACAAGTCCACTGGAGCTGTTGTAGCACAACAATGGTTTGGCGGTGCCAGAGCTTCAGGTACAAACGACAAGGCCGGTTCAGGTAACATTTTGTCGAGATTTGTGTCTATCAGATCGATCAAAGAGAACTTTTTCGAGTTGACAGGTTTCAAGTACCCATCAAACTGGAACTAGGCATCCGGTGGACTGTTTGCAGTTGTGTAACATATGAATAAGATTGAGATTTGTAAATAATATATTAGTTTGTACTCAAGTACAAAATTATTAGAGTCTATAGCGAATGATGAGTAGTTTAATGACTAGCAGTGATTTTTAAGAAGCCTCTCTACATCTTCTTTATGCAATTTTAAATCAGCTTGTTATCACGGTATTCATGTATGTATGATTCTCCCCAAACCTTGGCACTGTGGACATAAATCTTCGTCCAAGAAGTTATACACCAAGCCACTTCCTCTACATCTACCACACAATACACCACCAATGCGTGGGTCGCCTGGTTGCACTCTTAGTGGAGGAAGGGGTGGGGCTGGAGGAGGAGGCCCATAGCCAAATTGACCAAAAGGTGGACCAGGAGGAGGAGGTCCATATCCAAACTGGCCAGGAGGGCCAGGTGCTCCAGGAGGCCCATGAGGACCTCTGGGCCCAGGAGGCGGTGGAGGTGCTGGTGCAGTTATGTATGTAGTTGTGTTTACGGTTGAACCACCAAAAAAAGGGTCCAATCCCATACCATGACTCCCGTATGAACGAGACAGTGGAACTGTCTGGTGCTTATTTCTTGGTCCAAATAGAGACCAACAGTCTTGACATGACAAGCCGTTTTTCTTCTTGCGTCCAGTGTTCTCACACTTGTCGCAGAGGTAATTGCGTGGGTACCTGAAGGGAAGCTCTGGATTTGGGTTGTATGCATGGTCTTTCAAGTAGAATTTGGTCCAGCAGTCACGGCACATGGTTCCGTTCAGGAGCTTGTAACCGGTGTTCTTGCACTTTTTACATAGGTAACCTCTGGTGTACAGAAATGGCAATGAGGTGTTGCCTGAATAGAGCGATGCGTTGGAGCTACTAGGTTCATTCTGACGTGGACGCTCATTCTGACGGGATGAGCTGTGGTGGGAGGAGCCGTGGTGGGATGAACTGTGATGGTCAGAATGACGTCTTTGTGGAGGTGCTTGGTACTGTTCTCGCCTTTCTGGTAACGGAGGACCATTCGGTCTATGTGACGACGAAGAACCAGGTCGATTAGGTAGGTCTGGTGGACCCAGATTCACTGCTTCAGCGTACGATGGTGGTGGCAAGTCATCTGGTGTTTCTCCTTGTGAGTTGCCCATTGTGCTTTATTAAATGTAAACTCGAACGGTATCAGCTGATATTCTTTGAACCCCGGACACGTCTTTTGGCTATCCTATCAATGGTGGTTTCCGACAAACACGGATGGTATCACTGGAAGATGGAGGTAAATTCTTGGTTTTTATAATTTGAAGTGAAATGATTTCTTGGTGGCTGAGCGAATACATATGATGCGAACAGTACGAATGATCCGAATAGGTGAAGAAGCTTCGCAGAGAAGCATCAGCAAAGGCAAAGGTGTATGACAAGACTGATTTGAAGCAGATGACACTATTGGGCTGTTGTTGCGTCTGGGTTTGAGTTGGCTACTGTTTGTCCTGTATTGTAGTACGGAGCCATTTGATAGAGGCATTTAATAATTGGGCTGGAAAAGAGTAGGGTGATTCGTGCTAACTTTAGAATTGATGCTGATTGTTAAGAGTGGAATGGATGTAGAGTAGATTTTTGGAAATTGCTGCCACTAGAGAGAGAGTTTTAATGAGTCGTATATCAGCTTATTATTGAATGTTCCTTAGATGAGTATCAGTGCTATTTGATGATAGATACACTTCAGATACTTCAAATGCACTGCACCAACTCTCCCTGCATATGTACCTTTGCCATCAAACGACTGCCAGTTTCTTTCTGTTTATTCAACACAGACTGGTCCAGTTATTCACTAAAATTTATGAAGTACATTTGCACCCAATCAAATCATTAGTTGAAAATTTAACAGCACCATTAAATAGTTGAGATCTGTGGTGCAGATACGATTGTCAAACTACGATCGGTCAAAATTTTTGATCATTAAAGTGGTGAAGATAATCTCAATAACACTAACTTGGCTATTCCCAATCAACTATGACCTTTGATTACACTTTTCGGTCAATGAAACGACTTGGTACGTCAGTGATGTTGCAAAGCATATTCGGCTGTACTTGAGACAAAAACAACATGTAGACTCTACTCTCTCTATTTTTTAGTAAAGATTGACACGTTTATTTCGAGAGATCAATTCAGGCACTACGTCTCATGTCATCTTGTACTAGCTAATTGCTGTGGATCCAGTCAGCCTTTTCCTACCTACATAACCAAGAACAAAACCGGACTCAAGAACTCATGGACACCTGCATTCTCACATCCACAATCCTTCTTCTGGTCACTCCCACTCTCCACCTCACAACTCTTGTCATCTAATGTCCGATCACTTTACGCGTAGTGCCCCTTATCAGAAAAGCAAAAAAAAAAAACTAGAACGAACAAGTATTAATATGATCTGGTTATCTCAGAGACAGAGTGAGTACATTCAACCAGCACAGCTATATAGCACAGTTATCACCAGTATACTAACAATAGCTCAGAGTTTGGAGTTGGCTTCACTGCCGGGGGAATCTTCTTTTTCCTCTTTGGAATCATGACCTTCTTCGATTCCGCCTTCTTGGCCATGGGCAACATCTTATTCATTATCGGGTTGGTATTGATCATCGGTCCTCAGAGAACCGTCACCTTCTTCACTAGACCGCAAAAGATGAGAGGAACACTCTGTTTTGTGAGTGGGATCTTGTTGATCTTGAGCAAAAGATCGTTCATAGGGTTCATCTTAGAGAGTTTTGGGATCTTGGGCTTGTTTGGTGATTTCTTCGGAACAATAGTCCAGTTCTTGAGGTCGGTTCCTATCATTGGAGACTTGTTGAGTCATCCTCTTATTGCTCCTGCTATTGACAAGGCTGCAGGTATAAACACCTTACCAGTTTAGGCATTAATTATAGAGTGTGTTATAGTGTACCATAGTGGTACGTTGAGTCAGTGTACCGAATGTACGATTATTGCAAGAAGAGAAGTGATGGTGTAGAATTTGAAGGCGATTTCTTCTCGAAACGGAATGACTGGAGGCACCATGTGAAGTCTTCCGTTAAGAATGGTATTTAGAGACTTTGGATTATTTTAATAAATACGTCAGGTACATCATGAGTGGAAAGGCTCTATCCTATTCATAGCAATGAGCTTTTTCTTGCATTACTTCATCAGTATTAAGGTATACGTGAAGTGAGCTCCAGCTTACTCATGAAATTTGATAGAATTGAATTCAAAATGGTGACTAAAGTTTCCAAGAAATGGTTGCGTGGTCTAGTTGGTTATGGCATCTGCTTAACACGCAGAACGTCCCCAGTTCGATCCTGGGCGGAATCATATTTTTATCTTTTTGACCTTTGCATCGCCAAGCCGATGGAATTTCATGATCACACTCAGTTTCGATGGCAATAAGAGACATTGAGCTCTGTAACTACAAACCCTTTTGTATCTCCTCTACATTCCTCCAAATCAGACAGTCAAATTCCTGAGCAAAATAATGTGATTTGGGTCCTTTAGAAAGATCTAAGAACAATCAACCTCCTTTATTTTCATCTTCAGCTCGAGTCTAACTCGCCAAGACAATAGACAAGGCAGCATGTTCTATATGGTCGTCCGCACTTAGTTCCTCTAGTGCGGAATTTGTTCCCAATGCGTCATAATAATTCGAGAAGATGCAAACCCACTTAAAGATCTATATTTAATCTGCTGCCTTGACTTTGTTGTTGTGCTTAAGCTTTTTGTCAAGTGGATTAAGACACAACGATTAGGGTTGCAGCCAACCATCTACATGTAGCGCATGAAAGTCTGAAGGTTAATGTAAGCGAATTCCGCGAAAAGTTACTTTGCAGCTATACTTTTGTTTGTGAAAGGATGCACAGAAAATAGTGCTGGCGTAGGCAAGAGTCTGTATGGCTTTTCCTTGCAAGCCAAGATAGGTCATTCAGCTTGGACGTTAAGGGTGCCTGCAACCGTCTTGAAACCAATGCTTTGTGATAAAAGCATGGCGTGGTAGTTGTAAAAATATCTTGTGCAGCTGCAAGATGTACCAGTTCGTTTTAAGATGCGTTGTGAGTAAAAACAACGAAAGCCGCAAATATGGTCGCTTTTTGCATCAAGTGAAGGTAAAGTTTATCTCCAGCGAAGGTTTTCTATGTGAGCGAAGGTAAGAGATGCTTCATTTGCAGGTGGGCGTACCTTAATCATGTAGACCATGATTGAAGGATAGGCTGCAAAAAAAATTGAGCGTTTTCCTACTTGTGCTACAAGAATTGGGCTGTTTGAAGTGAGCTCAGGTGATTCGAGTGTTGATTGAATGTTGAGGTGTTTCAAGGTGGAGACTTTTCAATATGGAAAGGTATATAAAAACCATCTGGTAATGGACGCAACATTTTTCTTGTAGAGAATGCTGAACACGCCGTCTTATGTATGGAGCATCTCAACTGATATAATGAACGTAAACCAGCGAATAGTTGGCTGCAAAATGTTAATGTACTTAACAAGATTTTCTGTTGGAAACAACACGCGAGCAACAACGAGCAGAAACGCCGTTACATTTTCAACAATAGAGTGCGGTGGGTATCCCAAGATTCAAGTGGTGAGTTTAGATCGTGCAATAGACCTATCTACTGACAGGAATTCAACTATGAATGATTGACTGAGAGGTTTCGTAGACCAACCTAAAGGGCTCCAGGGCTCCTCCATAAGCGACCATCTCGCATAGACAAGGATGCCTGTACTGCGATGAAGGTGTTTAGCCTGGTGGAACATAAATTCTGTACTTGAATTTAGAACGGGTTGTTCCGAATTTGAGCCCAAATAAAGTTATACAAATTCATCCTCATTCAAGACGCAAATTGAAAAATCCCTGCAATCAAGAACAGAGTGCGCATGAACCAAGCGAGCACAAGCCATTATATCCAGTATCTTAGCACAGACTCAATGAATTATGATCCCCCCACTGTTGAATTAGCCCTCACAAGCAAAATATCTGCACCATATACATGGTTTGCAGCCATTTTCCTTCCACCCAAAACGTCAATTTTTTATATCGATAAAAACTTTCAACAATGTGGATTGAGTGAAGGATTACTAGCACCTCAGAAAGGCTGGCCGATGCAGAAGGTGCCTCGAAAATGGGCTGAGGAACAGGAACGAGAGTTGACGGTGAATTGTCGTCAAGAGCGCTCATAGTGTCGATTAGAAGCGGTGAAGTAAGATGGGAAGAACGAATATGTACACCTCGAGAAAATAATTGGCAGTAACCATGAGATCCAATTCGGGAAGGTTAAAGATAGCAGGCAGGTGGTTTTCAATTGGCAAACAAAGCACAATAGTACACGTAAGGTGAAGCAACACTTGTGCACATACTTTTCACGTGTTTTTGCAGCCTCTTTTCAACCGAGTATGATCGAGCAAATGTACGCACGTGGAAATTTGAACGATAAATGTTGGGTATTTCTCTTATGTGTTAGCATGCATGTCACGGAATTAAGTGCAATGGACGTCTTATCTCTCTTAGATATCCTGGGTATCCAAGAAGCTAGCGAGATTTTGAGCTAGAAATTTTTAAAAAAACCAGAGGAATATAAGACTCGAAAGCAGCTTCTCGAAGACACATCTGAAGACATATGTCGAGGAGCTAACAAATAAAATGTTGAAACATTCCAATAGATCTCCGCCACCTTGTTGTATCTTCTAGAAGGCAATCTCCGCGACGAGCAGCGATGCAGTAGATGTTCTACCTGCGAATTGAAGCACATAAGCTTTCTGGACAATTATTTTAATGTTTGTTCCTAAACCTTAAAGCTTAATAGATGAGCTGCACCAACACTTCTTCTGCATACTCCCTTTTGTCAACCGAATTAGAGTTGGAACAAGGCGGCAACCAAAGGTGTTAGCCGAGTTTCCATGTAAATACATCTGCACAAGCAAGATGAGGCTGTATATGTGCAATATACATCAAGATGTTTTTGCCCCTCTTTTGTCCCACCTTACCAGCGAGTTGTAACTGTAGCGATAAAATAGAAGACACCAAGCCTGGGTAGAGAAACGATAGAATGCGGGAAGGTTGTAAAGTGGAACGAAAGCTGCGTGGTTTGTTCGTCAAGGATTTTTCGAAGGTGCAAGCAGAATATCTCTCGCCGGAAAGATCCATGCAGGGTCTTGAAAAGTCTTGCTGAAAAATAGAATGAAAGAATTAAATTTAAGGTTGGGAAGATTTTCATTGGGCGGTGACGAACCATGCTGGGGAAGTGTCCGAGGTATGTCATTTGTGGATGAACATGACAATTTAGCAATGTTTTCCAATTTCCAATTTGACACAATCGCAAGGTGACCTTTTGTGCCGAGTATCTTACAGTGATGATTAAGCTTTGGGCACTAGGGGGTGATAAAGCTAATACATGAACAATCAGTAAATAAATCTTTGGAGGGGCTTTTTATCGGTTACAGCGGAAGAAAATGAAAGGTGTCACCTCCAGTGTGCGGATCGCCTTTACGATGGCCCCAATAATTGACAGTATTTGCGTCACTGGAGGCCAACAATAATAAAGAGAAAGAGAAAGAGTTTATAAGGTACTTTATCACCCCGTTGGTCACCCCTGCATGCTCCTAATAGTTCGAAGCGTTATACGAAATAGTCCATTGTCGCTCAGTGAATAAGGTTCAGTGTGACTCGAGAATGCGGACTACTAACGAGATGCAGAAATGTGAAGTATTTATTGGACAAAGGATATATTTGTTCAATAGTGCAAACTTTAAATGCCATCACCCACACAACAGAAATGGCAAAAAACCTGAGTTAGAGTTTAATAAATTAGATGGGATGTCCAGGGTGTGAAGTGCCAAGCCGAGTCAGCAGACATGGGGTTCCTTTTGGAGTGGAGAAGGATATGGAAAAGGTTAAACTGTTAAGGTTTGGGCTCCGGTTCTGATTGGAGACACGGAGTTACTTTGCTGTCCCCGTAGCTAGCGTGCACGGAAAAGACTGAGCCTTTTGGAGCTCTTGGGTGCTCTGGTTGTGTATGGCTGCAAGGATGTCGTGTTGAGGAAAAACGACACGCATCGCGACATCAAAATTATCTTCACCAGACATGTCCAAGGTCAATAGAAGGAATGAAATCAAGCAGAAGGAGGAGCTTCGGGCCAAGTTCCAGTTCGCTATAGCGCAGAACAACAGCAAGGTTCTAGGATGGCTCAAGCCAATTGAAAAGGAGGAGACGACGACTCAAACAGAAGTGAATGAATCATTTTTTGATCTACCTATAATATCGAATGGATCAGGGCTTTCATCATTGGATGTACCAGCTTCGAAGGTGACAAAGATACGAGACTTCGTTCAGCTGAATGAGATGCTTAAGGTGAAGCAGGATACACAAGCGAACCGTGTTTCGTCGAGGCCGATGGTGGCTTTAATGAATAAGATGAGAGACAAGGGTAGAGCAGCGCAGCCGCAGAAAGTTAACAAGTACAAAGTGCAGAAGCAAGTAAGAAAACAAGAGGATGATGACGATTCTGACTCCGACGGAGGTGCCAGATCAAGCAGGATGGTGAAGAAAGGAGGAGGAATCAGCTTTGGAAAGAAGAAATAGAGGATGCTGAAACTTGGCAATAACAAGTGATCAGGTCATAAAAACAACCATGTGAATGTTGTGGCATGTGTTTTACGAAAGCCATAACTTGTATGAAGTAATTATCCCTTTGGTTACGTCTGGTTTCCACCTGTCTACCGATGAGTGCTGTGGAATGAAATGATCCATGCGCATTAGAAAGGAAAGGCAAGGCGTTCAGAAGGCCCATGTATGATGCACCAAGATTATTCTTAGACATGATGCTTTAGGTCCACGTCATAAGCTCCAGTGGAGCTGGCAAGTCGTCTACAACGCTCTTTGTCCCAATTACAAGCCAATATAATTACAAAGTAGAATACAACCTCATTTGCAAAAGCCCAACAATGTGCACCCTCATACGAACAATGTATTATTCGTCATCAACTAGCAGATTAATGTTGCTAGCCCGATGGTATTTCTACAATAGAGGATTGTAGATAATGGATCAGGAAAATCAATGGATATGCAAAGCAAGACAATGGTAGGGAAGCGGATTTGCAATGGCGAAGGCAATAAGGCATACTT
This sequence comes from Kodamaea neixiangensis, assembly GCA_030565385.1. Lineage (NCBI taxonomy): Eukaryota > Fungi > Ascomycota > Pichiomycetes > Serinales > Debaryomycetaceae > Kodamaea > Kodamaea neixiangensis. The sequence goes on from JAJMBT010000028.1 coordinate 65,143, forward strand.
GAGTAATAGTCAATGCATTCTGAAGTGGCTACGCGCAGAGTGCCTCCCCCAGTAGATAAGTGTTATGCAACCTCCCCCCAAGCGACAAGGGACAGACGAGCATTCCGGATGCGGGGGGCAGACCCTTAAATTCTTCGACTGGTTTTGAGTAACCCATATTGTTTCTGTAGGAGTGTGACTTCGATGTAGTGAATGCCCCGCTGCGTGTCTGAGGAAGCGCGAGAGTGTTAATGTTTTTGGCAAGGGGAAGTTCTCTTGGGTTCTCTTTTGGAATGGGAAAATGATTTGGGTGCCGTTTGCATCGGGTTCGGCTGGTGAGATTGCGGGACGGGACTGGATCGTTTTCCTTCAACAAATGGAATGTACATTCAGCGATAATACACCAGTGTTCCATCTGTTTACGGCTGAAACGAGAGAAGGTCGGTGACACTTGAGGCAACGAGTTACAGTCTGCAAAAAAATATGCTAACACAACCCTACTGAAATTCTAGATCTTGGCTAGTGTGCGACATCTTCATCAGAGAAATGCATCGGCATGTATCCTAAGGGTGTGCTTTCTGCTCCTTCTAGTGCGAATTTCTTGAGATTCCCATGATTCTTTCCGGATTCCTTTGGTTCTTCGAATTCTTTTGGCTTCTCCAGACTTCTCTTTGGGTTAGCTTTGGTTCCCTGTGTTCTCTTGAAACTTAGGCACATTCCTGGTTGTATTTTTGCCAGGATGGCCTGATTCTTAAACCTAATTTATGCACTGCGATTTGACTTACGGTTTATGTGGGGAAGGCACGTCTGGTTCGCCAATAAGCTGTCATGGCCATGCAGAAACTAGCTCTGTTCGGGCAGGGTGTTGGCCTTAGCGAACTCTTGGGTATTTTTTAATGTTTGGCGAAGCCAAGGAAGTATAGGGGCCAAGGCACTGTTCACGGCTGCGCTCCGTGAGTAGCATCTTGTTTTCGCAGCCACGTCGTCTTTTTTTTTTGATGGAGTCATGAATCTAGGATGTAAAGAGTTGGGTAGTTGCGTGGATGTGTATTGGTATAGAGGAGTGATTGAAGGACCGGTTGAACTGGCTTGTAGAGTTAAGTTCTAGGAGACATCAGTTTGACAGCTGGATTGACAGCTTGCTTGATAGATTATAGATGTAAGAGGAAGGCTGTCAATGTGCGGGGGTGAGGATGTCATAGGAGATGCATGAGGAAACGTTTAACTCCGCATCTCCATAAAAGCTGAAGCGAATTCCATCATGATTCATCAGGGTAGTGACGAACGAGAATGGGTCAATATGGTATTATGGTAGTGTTTCTATTTATGTCTGTTGTTGGGTCTTGGTTTCATATCTTGTGTTCTTATGACTTTCCGTTGTTGGCATCGTTTTTATGATTTTGATACCAATGTTCAACATGCTCTTATTTCCTGGAATCATTAGCATCGTTCTTCTTCACTGGTTCATTAGTCTTTTCTTATAAATTACTGGTCGGTTTAAGTGGTGGTACCACCACTGTTATGCTTATAGTTTCTTATGCTCTTAGAGTTTATTATATTTTAGATATCTACAATCACTCACCTCCTACACTAATCATTGCAAAACGTAACTCCTATTGCTCGTACATCATAAATACCATCATTACTTTACACGTCTTCTTTTTCCATCGCCGTCTTCCATGTCGTCGTTGATCAACGCAGTCAACGATGCTCTCTTTGGAGTGGTAGATCCTGGTGTCAGTTCTCCCGATCCGTCGAGCAACAGCGTCACCAGCACCTTTTTATTTCTCTTCTCATCCAAGATCCTTGCCAAAGGCAGATTGGTAAGCAGTCGGTTGGTGAATGGCACCAGCGACGACAGTCTAGGAATGGGCGAATTGAGCAGTAGCTTCGATCCCAACTTGGTAGCTATGCCAGGTGGAGGGGTGAGTGAGCGGTGTTGGTCCCATTTGGGCTGCTGTGTTATAGGGTCGACATCGTGTGGACTGATCAGAATCGAGCTTTTGTATTCAGGCTGCATCAACGACCCGTACGACGACGTTCTCTTGACAGAAGACACCGACAGTAGCGACGACTTGGCCAGGAATATGGAGTTGTGCAGCGAGTGTGAACCTATCGAGTCGTTCTGCGGTTTTATGCTATTGGAGGTAGAGGTAGACATCTGGGTTGGTTTCATGTGCAATTCAATGAGGGAAGGACGGAGTCGTTCGTGTAGCGACGAGTTGATTGGCACGGCCGATGGTGCCACTGAAGGTGTTGTCAAGGCTGTGACCGATCCAGAAGTGGATGCTGTGGCTAGGCCTGAGGCAGATGGTGTCAGGATAGACGAAGGTGGTGGTAGGCGTATTTCATCTTTGGCACCGCTCGATATCGAGCCTGGTGCTGACGAAACGGTGGGTTGTGCAGGTGGTGGAGGTGTAGATACGTTTTGTTGTGGTACGGTCAACGGGTCATACAATAAGGACAAGTTACGTGGTCTGCTGGCACTCAGTCCTTCCCAGATCTTGCGGAATTGAAGGTTGGGTGTGTACTGGACTTGGACTGGCGTGGCTGTTCTGTTTTGGGGATCTGAGTTGGACCGTGGGAGGCCATGAACGCTTTGGGGAACTCCCTGGGAACCTTGAGGACCGTGAGAGACTCCCTGGGGAGTTCCCTGTGTTCCCTGGGGTGCCCCTTGAGCGAGGTGTACTGGTTGTATTTGTTGTGCAGTTTGTTGAACAGGAGGAATCTGATGTACTGGTTGACCCAAAGGTTGCGGAACATGATGGTTAGGGGGTTGGGTTTGGGTCTGGGCAGGCTGATGGTTTAGTACTTGTGGTGGTGAGTGTAATAATGGTCCATTCTGTGCTGGCTGTGCTTGGCCCTGGGGTCCTGTAGCTCCGTAATAACCATACGGATACACAACCCGCTGGTACGGAGGAGGTTGTGGTTGCAACTGTATGGGTATCATGACCTGATGGTACTGTTGCTGATACGGCACGACGTACTCCAGCTGCAAAACACCATGCACGGATTGCGGCATCATCTGGCCAAACGCGGTGGTGGCCGGATGCTCACTCGCATAACTGTTTCTTGAGCTGTTGGAGCTCAGCCTCCGCTTGATGTAGATCAACGAGCTCTCGTCGTCCTTCTTGAACTTGCCACTCAGGTGTTTGAACTCCCATACTGGAGGCGAGTCTTTATCGTCGTCACCAGCACCACCTGCTGCACCAGCAGCAGGTGAGCCAGCTTGACTGGGATCACTAACCTTATGGAACCCATACATATGCAACTGACGAACGAAACTAGCAACGTTGCCATGTTTAAAGTACCCCGTCAACGCATTGGCAAACTCTTTGCCGGGATATAGAGCAAACGTGTTGTTCTCTGCATTGTGGTTGGTCCACCAGATAAGATGCGAGAGCTTGGGATCGTTGAGCATCGTATATAGCTTGTGCACGAATGCATTCTTCTTGATCGGCGGGTCTTGGATCTTCTTGCTCATCTTGAAGTATATACAAACCTGGTTGATTCGATTCGATTATGATTCCGTTTCGATTACGGGTCGGACTCGATTCTTCTTCAGATCTCTTGACTTCTGTGCGAGTCTGGTTCTATTCTCTTCTTCTTCTTCCGCTTCTCTGTTGTCCTTCTTCCAGTCTTCTCTATCGTTATCAATCCTTGTCTCTATCTATACCTCTATAAGTACGTCTCACTAATACCCGATCAGCAAGTAATTCAGTCTATTCTTATCCGCCGGAGTACACTCTCCTCAGGCCTCTTCTCTTATGGATATACTCATGTATAAATATCCTCCCACCCCAGCATGGAAATTAAACTTATTCATATATATATTTTTTTTCTAATATATATTTTGTCGATGGTGCCACGAATATTTTTTATCTGCGCTTGTTTTTTTTTTTACTAGCTTTTGTGGCGCAAGATATTTTTATCGTGGGTTCGACAAAAGTATAGACATTTTTGAGCAAAGGGGAGCGAAAGCGAGCAGGGCAGTGGAGGAGATTCGACCCGCACCATGTTTTTTTTTTTCACATTTTTTTTTTTTTTTTTTCGTGGAGATCGTCACACAGGTAATAAGAAAAATGCCAGTGGAAATGCCAGAGCGAAAACGAACAGAATAGGTGTTGAGATTCTCTGAGAATGTGAAACGAGACGGGTTGATGTTTATTTAGGAAGTTTCTTTGCCTGGATATTTTATATGCTGGGGATGCATTATGTTACAATTGGCGATTTTGGTAAAAGGAAAGTGCAACCAACGCTCAAAATGTGATAGATGGGGAATGGCTGCGTAAACGATGATGATGCGAGTTTACGTTGGATGATGTAGACAGTGACAAGAGTGTAGGGACGCGAGAAGGGAAGGAGGGGGGACGGGGTTAGAAGGGTGGAGGAGGTGCGTGTGAATTCACGGCAATCGCAGAAAGAACAAAAAGTGTTGGCCATGCCAGGGCAATGCCAGGGCAATGACATGGCAATGCAAGGGCATTGGAATTGGCAGTGGCAATGTTGAGACTGCAGCGACATACGAACACACGTCAACAACATCGCTTGTTTCAATCGCCTGTCTCAATCGCCTGTCTCAATCGCCTGCGCTTTGTTCTGTGCCAGTTCTGTTGCACAGTCTGCACTACGTATATGTGTCCTATTTGTTCTTTGTCTTCACGAGCCTACTCGATCCGCACCACTCCCCACTCGTACAAAAGCAGCCCTGATTGTCAGAGCTTAGAAGAATTTTAACCTTTAATAAACCTGCGTTCACTCTCTTTACGTTGTGTTCCCTAAATCTCAGCGCTGCACCCAGTTCCTTCGGTTGTCATAGGCCAAAGAAGAAAAGAAACGCACCGAATCGTGTTGGCCAACAATCGAAGATGCGCTCACGCTAGAGGATGTGGCAGGCCGAGGGTTTTTGGGTGCAAACACATGCGTACCCACTTCGCGTTGGTGCGGCCATAAGTGGTCTGGCTGGATCTTCGCAGATGTCGTCTGAAAATTTATCAGCAATTGCACTGCACACACTCCCTTGCTGACTGCACGGCCAGTGGTGCAGGCCTCTTCGATGGGCCAGCGGTATAGGCCCCAGCGGGTGTGCCGCGGCAATAGCAATCGTCTTCCCCTCTCCCAATCACCGTTTAGTCCCAGTTAACCTCTTCTATTTTCGAATAGCACATCCACCCGCCTCTCAATGCAGGACTGTAAGCGTTTGTACAGTGTGCATACTAAATATTATATGGTGTCACTGTATCGCTGGCTTTGTGTGTGTATTAAGCGATGGTGGCCTGCCAAGGTGGTGATCTGGGTACTGGCTGATGTACTTGAGAGGTCACCCAAGACATACACGGTGAGCTAACGCACTGTCACTTATATGCTATAACTGTTATATTGAATTTAACCACTGAAGTGCCGAGACTGTAGACCTCTAACTACTGCGAATTCTAATACACCTCCAGAGTCAATCACCCAACACAAACACACTCCAAACACACTCCAAGACAAACACACTACACACCATACAACAGACATCAGATAAGCCCCGAAACAACGTAATTGAAACAACTACGGTATATGGGGTTTTTTCACCGTGGCTTCAGCTTCCATCATTTAGTGTCCCAGCACCAGACCCCATGTCATAAAGATTGACCACCATCCTAAAGCTCGTAAACCAACTTTTTTGCAGCCTTCGCCACCTCGTTTAAACTTCTCTCCTCTGTCAACAGGCAACTTCCAGCGATCTTCTTCGTGTACTGGAACCCTTCGTGGTTCTTGTGCTATTCTCACCCTGTGCGGTGCAAAGTTCTCGTTATTTTCTCTTCTATTATTCTCTTCTCGTATCCATATATCATTGTTTTTTAACCAAGTTCAGACTGCTACTGCTCTTGCACTATTCCTACTGCACTATTCCTACTGCACTACTACTACTGCACTACTCCTACTGCACTACTCCTACTGCACTCCATTCCCTGTTGCACTACTACCCCATTGCAGTAGTGCAAATGTGCACTGCAAAGAAGCACAAGGTGCAATTCATGTCCTATTTCTCATCCCTCTCACCTCCATCCCTTATCATCCCCCCCTCCCACCTGATCTGTTTAGTCTGCTTCGTCTGCCTACAAAAATATTTCTTCATATTTGGCACATTACCGTTATTTGTGTCACTCGTATCTTTAGTTGACTTTACATGTGCTCAACGGTCGCTTTAGTGTGAGCCCACTTTCGATCTTGACGTTCGTCAACTGACGTAGTGGGCTCTTGTAACATGCAGCCCCAGTGACGTATCCATATGCTCCCACATACCTATTTTTTAGCCAAAATTTGTTCCCAACAACGACGCTCACTCGCAGGTCGTGCTGCTTTAAGTAATTATAGGCTCTTTATCCCCTCCATTCTGCTTTCCAGACCTTTCCAGCTCCCATTATCGAATCTTCACTCGAGGCTTCGAACCACATAAACAGATCTTTATGCAAGATGAGATGGGCTAAGAAAAGCTAAATTTTTCAAAGGCTTGCTGTGCTAACCTGTAGCTTTCTATGCCCTCAGCCTTGACACTTGATACCAGTACCTCTTCCTTCTATTATGGTCCGTACCTGCAACTCCTATTTACACACTTGACGACGCAGCCACTTGCAACTTGTAGATCCATCGTATGAGAATTTAAATGTGTACAATGGAATTCCGCGGTATTTTCATCAGATCGACACTTGCCTGCTTTGTGTGCATACGCTCTGTACAAAACTGATCTTAGCGTTTGTATGCTATCTATCAACTCGTTAGTGAACCTTTAAGCGCATATGCACATACTTCCTGCCGCATCTCATGTGTAACTACACTTGAGTGTGTATGATCTTCAAGTGTGCATATTCTTATCAATGCGATCTCTCATTCAGCTCGAACTGAAATATCTCCTAATTTATGTCCAACAAATGTGCAACAAGCACAACCTTAATCTCTGTCCGCTTCTAGAATTCAGCAACCCCACCCCAACCTAATAACTTTATTTGAAGCCTCCTCCTGTCGCTCTCTCAACGATATTTTTTGCACTTTCTTCTCCAATATTCTTTATACTCTCACCGTACACTAGGTACATTTGTGAACATTCCACGCGAATTCGTTCAAGGGTCCTGGTTACCCATGCACACAAGCACAATCTAGCCCTGCTCATAGGTCAATCTAAACGACACGATTATACCTTAATGTTAATTAAAATACACCTTGATTTGTGTGAGTGTTTGAAAATTGGCTTTGGAGCTTGAACCTCGTTTTGACTTAAGCTTTTGGACGTTAACTGTGCAGAAAACTTTAAATGTCGGGATTCCCTAGGTACCCGGAGGTTACCATTACACCTTTACGAGATATTCTCTATGTCCTCTTGCACTGAGCTTCCTTCTCTGTACTCTTTTGCTCTTCTTACGAGCTTTCACTCTTCTTCGATGCAAGTTATCTGCTGACATTCCTGGTCTTTCTGTGCCCTGTAGTCCACCTCCTATGTACTTCTCAGTTGTTGCAGTTACGTTGGGTAGATGAGTGTGTTTCTGTGGACATTCTTATGCTCAGCCTTGGTGTTTGGTGATTTGCCAATCCCACCTGTAGCATCTCAATACGCTACAAAGCCTCTATTGTATAATTAAGCGATACTCTCAACCTCCTCTGAGGAAGACTAACCACACTCCTTTGTATCTCATGCGAACCTGCTGCTCGGAAATTCTCATGCAAGATGCTACATTGTTTTTCTCATGGTACGAACCATCACTCCGCAACCTACAATGCAATCATTCTTTCTCCTCTCTATTATCCCAACTTTCCTACAACTTCAAACATAATTCATTTACTCTCTATCATGGCCTTCTACCCTCCCTCAACAAAAGCCTTCCGCTCAACATATCACTCACAAACGTCAAATCGCTCCAATGCACAGTCTTTCCCTTTCTCAAAAGAACATCTGCATCAGTCGCATACAACGTGCTCACGTCGGAAAACCCAACCTGCATTCCTTGGATACCAATCACAACCGACAGCCCGTGCTCGCGCTGTGCATCCGTCTGCTTGTTCCATTGCTCAATGTACTCGACAGACTTCACCGCAAAACGCGCAGCAAACACTCTGTCCATCGACGACGGCGTAAATCCTTGCTGGACATGTCCTGGAATCGCAGTTCTCGTCTCAAAACGTCCTCTTGCCGACTCCTTGATGATATCAGAAATCAAGTCCGTCAGATACACACCGCTCGCTTGCTCGTTTCTGATAATCATCTTACCATTGTTGTCTTCCCCTCTGTCGTTTGCGAAAACATCTGTAAGCAACTTAATATCCTCTTGGATAGTTGTGAGTGTGATCTTCGACTCGGGGGTGTATGTGGCAATAGAACCAGTGATCAACCCACAGAAGGAAGCTACAAACCCAGAGTGTCCTCCTTGTACCTCAACGACAAACACCCTTCTTCTCGAACTCAGCGCAGACTGCTTGACTGCGTCACAGTAGTTCACCAACTGGTTCAAACATGTGTTTGATCCTAAGGAGTACTCGGTACCTGGAACGTTGTTGGACACCGTCGATGGTATCACAATCTTGGGAATGTTGAAAATAGGATAGTTGGCTCTGCTCTCCTCCAACTCGTGCAACGCAGTAAATGCTTCAAACCCTCCGATAATAATCAATCCATGCAAGTTGTGCTGCTGCAAGTAGTACGCAACCTTGCCAAAGTTCTCACTGGGCAAAGATCTGTTTGTTCCTATCTCAGAACCACCCTTGTTGTGCCACGATTCCACATCTAACCATTTGAGCTCCGTGATGCTACCACTGTTGATCAACCCGTGGAACCCATTGTAAATACCAAAGAGCTTGTGGCCCTTGGACATACAATAGAGCGCTGCTGCTCTAGTAGCAACGTTCAACCCAGCCAGTGACGCACCAACGTGCACAACACCGATGTTCAAACGCTCGTCCTCTGGCAACGCCTTCGACCCGTCGTCGCTCGTTGACGTGGCCAAGAAATGTGTGTAAGCGTCCTCGAAACTGGAGTCTCTCAAGCTCATGGCCTTGTCAAAGTCCTTGGCTGCAATGGCGTCTGCTACGCTCTTGGTCAACTCGACGGCCTCCACCAATGGGACTCGCACAAGCTTGTTTTCTGAAATTCCAATCATTGGCGAGGGAGTGTCTGGAGTGGACTCAATTACTGCCTTGACAGCCTCGACACCTTGCAAAGTTGCTAAGCATCTGTCGTATGCAACTGCCAGACCACCTCTCTGGACATGGCCCAAAGTGGTGATTCTCGTGTCCAATCCCAACTCTACAAGCACTTCCTTCACTTGCTGGGAAGTAATAGGGTTGAGCTCATCATCAATCGCACCTTCTGCGACAATGACAGTAGTTCTTCTCTTGCCGTTCTTTCTGTGTCTCGAGCAAACCTTCTTCAACTCTTCGGCCCACTTGCCAGCCTTAGGAGGACGCTCAGGAATGAAAATGTAATCAGCTCCAGTCGAAATACCAGACATAAGACCCAACCATCCACAGTGTCTTCCCATCACTTCGACAACAAATGCACGCGAGTGTGAGGTGGCAGTTGCGTCAATGTAATCAACCATCTCTGAAATACGTTCCAACGCAGAGTATGCACCGATAGTAGCATCGGTCATGGCCATATCGTTATCGATCGAACCAACCAAACCCACAATGGTGAGCTCCTTGTATGGTTCAATCTGGGACTCAGTCAAACGCCCAGTCAGTACCAACTCCTGTACTAAAGATGGCCATTCAGACCGGAATAAGTCGGCCCCCGTCAAAGAACCGTCTCCTCCACACACAATAAGCGCATCAATACCATTGATGACCATATTGTACGCAGCAGTCAAACGGCCCTTGCGTTCTCTAAATGCTGCACATCTAGCAGTACCAATGGAAGTACCACCAGTAAACAAAAACAGTCTAACATCAGACCACTCCATCTTGCGCAATAAATCTCCACCTTGGACCAATCCTTCGTAACCTTCGTACACTGCAAAGACATCACATCCATAGTAGATACCTGCACGCACGACAGCACGAACAGCAGGGTTCATACCGGGAGCGTCACCTCCAGAAGTCATAACACCAATCTTCTTTTTCTTAACTGCCTGGCTAGTGGCCTCTTCGTCCAGTTCTGCGCTCGATGGTAATGCCAGTAAAATCTCCTTGGCCTTAGCGTCCAAGTATTGCTCTGCGCTGTCATAACTTTCCGCTGAGAATGGGGTTGGCGAATTCGAAAACACAATGGTATTTCCCAATGGGTCTACAGTGGAAACTTGCGATTCTTCCCTGCTAAACTCAATCTCGTTGGCAGCAAGAATCTCCCCAACCTTCTTCAAATTCGTCGAGAAAAAGTTCACTTCACGAGTCTTGTTGTGCACCTGCTGAAGGTTGGACAACCTCAACTTCAACAACGTAGGCTGGCACAACTTCTGTGATCCATCACCATCGTACACCTTCAACTCCTGCCATGGGGTAACATTTCCATTGGCATCCAAGTTCTGGAGAGGGAAAGACTCTATCCACAACTCACGAAGCGAGTCGTTTGACACACCCAAGTGCAACTTGGGGTTGTTCAGCGCCAGAGCGGCACCATTGTTCAGCACCTTGGAATAGTTCTTCGTGAGCCTAAACCCAAGGGCCTGGTAGAATTGAGCTAACTGCTCAAACTTTTTGGCATCATTCGTCACCAAAGAAGTGAAACTGATACCTTGCAAGGGACTCGCACTCATTATTGATGTTGGTCGAGTGCAATATAAGAACAAGATGGGTTTAAGTAAAAGGAGTCCGGAGTTTAATGATCCGTTTTGGCTGGACGAGGGATCACCTGATGGAGCTGGTCACGTGTGTTTTTGCACCCACTTTAGCTGCAACCTCAGTGGAGTGAGCAACGTGGAGTGACTGGATATCACTCCACTGTTCAATGTGATGCCTTTTGGTGATTGAGTCGTGCTAGCTGCAATGTCTTTTCTGTCATGGTATTTGCAACTACGAAATTTTTGATGTTAAAGGAAATATGCAATTAGGTTGAGATGAAGGGGTCTATGTTGGGCTTGTGTGTATGGTTTTCATCCTTCGTTGCTGCGAGATAAGGTATAAGAGGTATGGTATATTGTGGACCAAAGGATCAAGATTATTTGTGGTTTGTATGGAATTTCATGTGGCTACGGCAGTTTTCTTACAGTTGGAGCGTTTGCAGATGAAATCTTAGAAGACTAACAAGACAATCTGAATCATAACCCGACTCACCCGAAATGCATTACTTGTGTTGAGATTCAGTTCACTTTTTTATAATTTTGCACCCAAAAATTCATATACTGAAAAGTCCAAGGAGAGCGTACACCCACATTATCGTTTCAACTTTAAAGCTGAACGCATTATTGCTAATACTTTTAAACTGGATGAATTCTCCCCTGGACGATGAGGTGTTTCCAGACGCATTCACTCTCGAATAGTTTTTAAGTATGTGCCTGTCGGTATTCAAGTGCAGATCAACATGCGTACTAGATTCCACATCAAGTCTCAGTGGTTTGGAGTTAACTGAAGACGTATTCGTTTCCAAATACTCACCAACCTCTTCTGCGAGTTCTGTTGTTTTTGGGAATTCTCTGTCTACGCCAATGTTCAACCACTCACCTGATGGACCGTTCCCATAGGAGTATTCTCTACCTGTGCTGTAGTCTGTGACGTATAGATTACGTATATTCATTGTGAATGGCAAGTGGGCAAAGTCAGTAATACCTCCAGCCCACAAGATGGTGCCTGGTACATTAGAAGGATCACCTCCAGCCCATAGACTGAACCGCACCGCCATTGGTGCTGTGGGAAACCCATGCTCATTGTCACTGGAAACAACTCTCACAACCTGGCCGTTCATCGTCCACTTCATCTCTTCAGGAGTCCACTCGATGCCGTACCTTAGAAACTCATCAATGGGCGACACAGGTGTGCTGTGATACGCACCTCGATCGTAATTTGACGTATTCCCCTTTACGAAGAAGTTGCTTTGGAACTCATAAGGATCGCCGCCAAACAACTCAGCAATATCGATCTCATCCAAGTCGTCTGATTGTAGGTAGAACGAACTGATGATCCCAACACCAGGAGCTGCCTTCACCTCTGCCTCAACTTTTCCATACAAGATGTAGAAGTCAGACACCACCGAAGGATTGTCGAGTCTCTCGGACATCATCAATTTGAGGCAATCATCCTCACCATAGCCAACTCCAGCAGGAGTCAGTGCTACTCTGAAGATTGGCGTTTCGGTATTGAATGGTACAAACACAGACTTTCCTAGAGCTGTATTTCGAACAAGACAGTGAGTATCATTGAGAGGATTGCATGGTGGTTCCAACTCGTTAAGATAATCGTAAGCTGATGCGCGGTGGAGGAAGCTGCAAAGGAGTATTAAGATATGCACAAACATACCAGTTGAAAAGAAAAGTTAGGCTGCAAATTTGGTTGCAAAAATTTTTACAAATGCAGTTTTTGTAGTATCATAAATGCCCTGAACTAGCCTGTCCAAAGAGACACAGTTCTGACACGCAGTGTTGTTCGAAGGTTATGTAAGATCTTGTTTCCAGTTGGGCAGATGGTTTCTTGCGAACGAAATCCCAACAAATATTTGCAACTCAACTTCTGAAGATATGGTTGAGCGAAATAGAGATTGGAACTTGCAGAATCGATCACATATAACAAGTATTGTAGGGTTACATGAGTCTAATAATCCATCGAGACCGGTGTCGCGATTTGTCCAAATCAAATGTCGCACCAAATATCTAAGTTCCAAATGTATCTTTAACTTGTGACAATGAGTTATACAGAAACGCATCGAGCACTCCTTACGCTTGTTCGCACAACCAAGTACATTAATCAATCTGATCTTCTTGACCAGTTCGAGAAGATTCAAAAGGCACTCACAGAAATCCAAGAAGACGCGGTGCCCTCGTCTGAAAATGAACTCAACAGTCACATATCCACAATAAACTATCGCATAGCTCCACATGGGTTCAAAATAGAGAAGAAAACGGATGAAAACACAGGCGAGTTAACATACATATTCATCAATGTGATAGGAGACGACATATCCACTGGAAATACCGAACACACAGCCAAAGAATTGGAGGCACTTAAACACCTTATTGACGAGATTGTTGACCAAAAGGACTTCAGCATAGGATTCGTGAACGCACAGCAGATAATAGCACGAGAAGGAGGTAAAACCCTCGGCGAAGCAGAAAGATTTCTAGAAGCATTGGTGGACGACGGTTGGTTCAACATCACTCACAACAAGCATCTTGTTTTCTCACCGCGACTGTTAGCAGAACTCAAATTGTACTTGATGCAAAGACATGGATCGACGTCTACCGGCGGAAAGCTCCCCTTGTGTAAACAGTGCGGAGAGATAGTGACTTTGGGGTTGCTTCTGCAAGAAGTTCCAAGAGAACCATTTCATTACAAATGCTACAATTTGTATTTTCCCGACAGCGACAACAGTGCTGTTCCTATCGGAGTTGACCGAGAAACCATCATGAATTAATAGAATCGGCATCTGTGAGATGTACATAGTACTAAAAATGGTTGCAGTTAGGTTTCTGCCTCATTTCTTAATCTTAAAGATGGTTGTAATTTTTAGCAGTGAACTCCGAGACGAACAATCTAAATGTTGAGAGCACCTACTAAACCTTAAGCGTACGCAGTATGAACCCCAATCTGAGGGGTATATGGATTTCCACCATTATCAAGCAATCCAACAAATGGAAAAGGGTCCACGCTACTTGATTAAGAAATTGTTGTGCTCCAAGTAGACTGAAAGTATTTTGCTTTTCAAGTTGGCTGCAAATGAACTTATTTTTGTTGCGTGAGACAGAAATTATACTTTAGTATGAGTTGCCGCACTAGATTACTCGTGAAGCGCTTCCTACATATTCTCAAACGGAATTCAATTTGTCATGTGGTTATATTTAAAATTGTTAACTTGGCAAAAGTTAAGCCTCTAAACCATCCATGTATTGCCCTTCTACTTCGTCCATCAAATCCCAATACCACTCGTCCACAACTTGCTCTTCGTATCTTTCACTTAAAGGGCGCACCCCGTCTATGCTGGGTGGATATTTAAAATGTGGTCCAGCATTTAGACTGACAATCCCCCCCTGGAACACAGAAAGCATTGGATAATAACCGAGCAGCCCATCATCTGTGTTCCTGTGATTTGGGTTTTGTTGTTGTTTAGTGTTGTGAAAGACGTTTGCATCTTCGTTTTCAATACTGGTTGGAAGAAACGAAAACAAATCAGTAATCTGGTTTTTTTGCTCTACCCCGTTCTTGAATATACGTATGCTTGAGTGTGGTATGCGTGGCACCTTGTCGTTCAAGTCTATATTTTCCTGTTCTGTAAGAATTGCTTTCTCACCAAAGAGAACGACAGGGTTGAGGAGGTGGTCCATGATTTTATTGCTGGTGTATCCAAATTGTTCATAATAGAGCGCATTTTTATACTTGATGGGCACCTGGTCGCGGACGATGTTTCCGTTCAACAGAAAGATGGCTTGGGCTGGATCCAGAGCAGCCTGGCTCTTGCCTGGACGCTTGCGTCTTTTCGAGGATTCGGTAGCCTGACGTGTTGCCAAGAGTGTTTTGTGACGCTCCACCCATTCGTCGACTGAGCGTCGGTGTTCTGCGATAGATGGAAGCGATACAAGCATGCCTATGGTGTCTCCAGTCGCAAATCCTTCGTCCACAAAGCTTCCCTTTGGTCTGCTTAACGTCATGTGCTCTCCGCGGACGTCTCTAAGCCCATATCCGTATCCGTCGTATCCAACTGGTGCTTCGACGCTTGCCTCGCTACGTGCGATTCCCACTCTTACATGACCTTTGGATTGGGGTTCGTTGGCTCTGACAATCTCAAACTCAAAGTACCACGACCCTTCGCGTAGAGGTACCGTGCACCGCACCAGGCACCAGCCTTGTAGAGTTGTGACATGCTTGACCTCACTGTCAAACAAAATAGCCAGCAGCCTGTCAAAGTACGAGGGTCTAACAGCGAACGGTGGACTTTCAGTAGTCGAGTACAAGTTAGCAGAAAAGTCTGGATGGTGACCGCAAGGCTTATACTTGAACCCTCTCTTGTTCACGGGGAGATCCTCGTATTGGTAAAACTGGATTCCAGCTAGTTCTGTAGCACGAGTACGAGTGAATGCGTCTGCCTGGGCCGCTGCGCTCACGTCATTAAATGGAAGAGGACGCAAGCGGGGGTGTACTATGATATTCTTTTGTTTAAGTGCTTCCTTTTTGCGGTCTTTGGAGCGTGTTTCGTAGTTATGGGCTGGTTGATCTTCTTCCTTAATCTCAACAGAGACCGGTACTGAGGGCTCACTTTTCACTAATGGTATAGGTTCTTGCGGCAGATCAACAGATGCTGACACGGGCGCATTGGTTGATACACTTGTTGGCTCTGGCAACGGCGCTTGCGGCGCAGGCACAGAAGCTGGGGAATCGCTCATTGTCGGTGTTGATGTTATTTTGTTGTGAAAAATGATTTGCGCACGATTTTGCACCCAAATATCCAGGTACCGGTGAAGCTTCTGCCAAGCGAGAAGTTCTTATCTGATTAAGAGCTGCTAAAACTATGGTTGCCTAAATTACATTATTCAGTGGTGATCCTGTTAAATAATTGTAGGGCTCAAAAAGATGTGCTTGAAGGGAGATCATACCAATTGGAGGATCTTGGTTGAAAGAAGATCATGATAGCCAATATCAATGCAGTATTGCATTGTCTCCAAGTAAACAAACACTTTATAGAGAGTCACAATGCTGCTACTCAGTTTTAATCCTAATAGTTTTCATCTTCATGTGGTAATGACTTGCTTACTGTAGAATAACATCGCTGGGTTAAGCCTCCACGATCAGATTACTCAATGCACAAACGGAGAAATACAACACCGTTCACATTAATCCTACACCCGTCTCTCCTATCAAGCAGTTCCATCCACTTGTGCTGCATCCATTTGTAACCTATTCTCTTAGGTAGACTGGCAAGACCTTATTAAATGCGGAGAAATACAACACCGTTCACATTATTCCTACACCCGTCTCTCATATCAAGCAGTTCTATCCACTTGTGCTGCATCCATTTGTAACCTATTCTCTTAGGTAGACTGGCAAGACCTTATTAAATGCGGAGAAATACAACACCGTTCACATTATTCCTACACCCGTCTCTCATATCAAGCAGTTCTATCCACTTGTGCTGCATCCATTTGTAACCTATTCTCTTAGGTAGACTGGCAAGACCTTATTAAATAATAAAGAGATACGAAAAATCACAGACCCACATCTTTTGATCTGGACTGGGCTGGGTCACATCTGAGGACCCAACTAGCAACCAATTTTTTTATGTACTATCTACTCATTGAAGTCTATTCTTCAGGAATACTTTGGGTTCATGCCCCGGGAGCACCTCTGAGTATCGTATCTTAGCTGAAAAATATGACGGACCCCAAAAGTTTAATGTTGAATTCATTAATCAAGGCTCAAACATTAAGAACAATTGGAACAATTCATTAAGCATGGTTATTTCGCCGCACAAAGAACCATATGCACTCAGCTGATATTGAAAGAATACTCCAATGAACAGTATGCCCCACACATAGCTGAACCATTCATACGCATTGTGGTGTTCTTCGTAAGGTGACGTCAAGATGGAAGCTGTTACGCACTCAGGTACAATGATGTAATGCTTGTGTCAAATGGCTTCCATCGATCAGAACATTGCATGGTGACCTCACGGTCCTCCGTACCAGCAACAAGAGCAACAACAAGGACAAAGAACCATAATTGCGACAAAGTTTTGGACAATCATCAACCTAAAAGCTTGTTCTCTCGGGCTTCTCCATCGCATTCCATAAAAGTTGTTCAAGTAAACACTGCATGTACATGCATATCTGGCCGGGGCTCACAATACGAAGCCTTCTGCGCATGTGCTTTAAGTGTTTGCACATACTGCCTTGTGGTCTCTTGAACCACATGAATATGCACAAGGTTTGTAACTCAACAAGACGATAACCATTTCTGATTATTAATAGTAGTATCGTTCGAACGGAATTCGCTGAGGCTTTACAAAATCATACACCTGCGTATTATAGGCTGATTATCGGCACTTGCTATGACATAATGCGTATTATATCTGCACTCTCCAATAATAATCTCTCTTGTGATATAATTATGACATGTCGCAAGTTGGAAGAAAAACGGCTCGTGTAGATGAACCAATCAGGAGGGGGGTTTGCATTGGAAGAAGAATAGGAGTGAAAAATAGAAGACGATCAGTGTGGTCTTAGATTCATTTCCTGATGACTACAATACGAGTGAACGAAGCTTCTTCGTTATTTTTTTTTTTCTTGGGGGCTTCCATTACTTTCTCACTCACACCTTAGCTAAATGTGTACAGCCTTCTTTTGAATTAAAACCAGCCTTTTGGGGAGTTTGTCGCACGGCCGGTGTCGCGGAGCACAGCACTTCCTTCAACCAAAACTTTCCCATTCTTGTCCTCAATTACGCTGTCCAAGACAATCACACGTTCGTTATTCATTTCGCACTTGCGTGGGTGGGTTTTCACGATAAGAAACTGGTTGGCAAGTGTCGGGGCGCGGTAGTTGATTGTGAGGTTTTCAACCATGAAATCGTCCTTCAAGTTGGACTTGGTGCTGGTGCTTAACAGGGCATTTCTCTTGAATGTTTCGTTGAGCAAAGTGGCAAGCATTCCACCGTGCACCATGAATGGATAGCCACACATCCTGTACCCTACATGTACTATAGTAACTCCCTCATCGGTCGCTATGTTGTGGAAGATCACTGGCTTGATGAGAATACCGCCAGGCTTACGTAATGTGTTTGTAGTCAACGAGTCTTTCTTATACTCATCCTGGTTCTTTATCGACGCTGAATTGTCCAAGGGGTTGTGGTCCAAGTTCTCCCATGATTGAAGCTTGTACCATACCTGGGAGTTCTTGGGGTGTGCCAATTCCTGGTACAATGGTAAGTTCTTCAAGCGGTACTCCAATTGCATGGGCAAGAGATCGGTGTTTTGGATGTCCCGGTCATCAATCAGCGTAAACGATTCGTAGATGTTGTAGATGGTTTCGTTGTATGCGACTGCACATCCAGCAACAAAGAAGAAAGCAACACGTTTCCAACTGATCCACGGCTTGTTGCGTTTAGGGAGGTAATGGAGTGGGGAGTCGTACTCTGATCTGGTTGCAAGTTGACGAACACCTATTGTCTTTGCATACACTGTGCTAGTGGTATGAGCTAAGGGCAGATTGAAGTAGAGCGACCGGCGAACGCTTGAAAGTGAGTTGACCCGAATCATTGCTCTGGTTCGGTGTCTGGGGATTTTTGTTCCAGAAAATTACGAGTTTTACGCACTCTGATTGTTGGCTGAAGATGACAAGAGTTAAAGATTTGGGAGGAGAAGAATGGGGCTACACGTTTGATATTAGTTAGCATAGTAGGTATACTTGTGAGTTTATTGTATGCATTTTAAGTACTTCCTGTGTATCTCTATTAAGTGATGAGCTTTTTCTGTGGAATGTAAACGCTCCTGATTTGCACCCAAATGATTACGAATAGTAAGAATTGACACCTGCTCATCAACAACGAACTCAAACGAACCACTTGTAGTAATACACAGCAATGAACGTATTGTTCTAGGCATGATGTTCCATTTGCACCTGATAGCTTTGATTATCTCTTACATTTTCAATTCTTTCTCCGGTGATTAAGATTGAATCATTCAAGTTGTTACCCCTTTCACTCTCATTTCACATTGCATTCAAATCTAGTTGCAGATGTGAATTGCAGATTTGCAACTGATTCACCACATTTACTAGATGATGAGGCAGTTTCTCAACTCCTTTCTTCAATCATTGAAACTCACTTCCGTTTGGAGTCTGTTCAACCTTCCTACAGTCTATTATACGTGCTTCGCATCCTCAGTTATACAAGAAAGCTATATCAAAAGAATTCCCTACATCTTCAGGGTCACCAATTGTAAAATCCTCCGCAAACAAAAATCAGAACCCGACCTCTGCGCGGTTTGTCGCGTCATAGGTGTGTCGTTTCTTGGCTTTCTCACAAGTGGTCTACCCGTTTGTCCCTCTGCCCCTTCATCTAGCACAAGGTGCAGCGTTGAGAAAATTAGATCAACTGCTTATGCTTAGATTTGAGGCGTTGAACAACAAAATTTAATATTTTGTACTGAAGCTAATTTGGTTGACGGTATGCTTTCACTTTCAGGATGGGTTTTGCAGCAAGGTGTGTTTTCCTTTGGAGTTATTGTTGACTCGTCTACTAGTGGAGGAGATTTACGAGGTGGTAGGGTTGTCACCAAAGTTATTTCGTCAGGGACGGCCAGGTACCTATGAGTTCCCGAAGGACCCAGATGAATTGATTGATTGAGTAGGAGGAGGAAGCTATGTATATTAACTCTTTCGACTCTATCGCATCACCCAATCCTTGGATGCTGCAGTTTGATACATTGTCTATGATGTCAAGTTTTAGACTGTACATGTAAAATAAGGTTTGAGTTGGATGTTTCAAAACTGTTTAGTCAGGCACACACAATACGGAGGAAGGGAGATGAGAGATGCTGTACATTTACATGGCTCTTGGTTTTCTATATTGGTTGGCATGAAAGTGGTCATTAGAGTTGATATGGATAAGCTAGCAACCACAGTTAACTGAGGAGTCATTGATATCTAGGAGTCCCAAGATTACAAAATGAGCATTAGGGAGGTGAGCATAGCGAAGGTGAGCGAGTAGTTCCGTTCAGTATTACAGTCTGGTGTTTGCCTCCTTTTCATCCCTACTCAGAAAAGAACAATAGCAGAAACCGAGTTTCACCGAATCACTTTGCTTGGCAATTTCAGTTTCACATCAACCGTTTTGGTGAAAATTGGTTTACCACTTCCACCTGTGTAGGACTCAACCTCTCCAGAAGTAGTACCACTGTAAACTGGTAGTACCCATCTCCTTACCTCCCTCATCCAAGTTTTCAACAATCAACTTATCTACTGCTCAACCTCAATAACACCATCAACACCAACCCCACTCACCCGATCTCTATCGCCTCCCACAAAACCACTTACGACGTAAAGAACATTCTGAGCATGTATGTACTCTTGAAATTAGTTTCTACGGCCTTAATACCGAACAAAATGCACGCTTAAATCACGTTCGACCAGAAAATGAAGGTATTCGCAACCTTCGATCACTCAAAATAGTCACTTTAGTCACTTCAAAAGCCTCTTTTGTCAAAAAAATACAATTCCTTTCGGTAGTATAGACTCAAACGTTCAAAGTATCTTGATGTTAGTCCAGGTTGGCACCCATCGCAGCTCTCAAACAGCCCACTCTTCTATTCCAAAGCATTGAAACGTGGCTGCTCCCTGCATTAGTTACTTTTTCCTAACAGAGAAGAACGGCGAACCACGTAAGCGAAGAAAGGTTGCGGCACGGGTGTCAGCCTTACCTCAAATTTGACAATAAAAAGGGAACGGTTAGCAATGAATAAGTCTCCCTTCACTTTTTCTGAGACGAGATGGCAGACGTAAATACAAAGCCTTCTCCGGACAATGGGGATGCTGAGGTATCCCATAGAGCACTTGACAATGGAACCGGCAGTAGTGGCGCTGACAGCAGTGGTGTCGAAGGTGCTAGAAGCAGCGGTGCTGAACCTAGAGGGAGTGATGTAGCTGAAGAGGAATCTCGCCATCACCCAGGACATGACTTCATACTAAGCGACTCAGAGGAGGAAGACGAGTTTGTGAAAAAGTTTGGAGACATAAATTTCAAGTATATCAAGAAACCAAGAGACTCGTTTTGGTTTGTTCGTCCCCACGCTTTGAACTATTTCAAGGATGGTGTGTTGTATAGAACCAAGGGTGAACGTACGAGTGGTAAGACAGAATTGTTCTTGGATTTGTTGTACGTTGGAATTGTTGCCAACTTGGCTGGTAATGCTACCCATGAAGCCTCGGCTGGTGCGTTTCTCAAGTACATTTTGCTTTTTATTCCAACGTGGACTGTGTGGTCAGACATCAAGGACTTTATGAACTACTACTATACCGAGGACTTGTCGCAGAAGATGTACATTTTGTGGATTCTCATCTTGTTGGTCATATATGACAACAATTGTCCATATGTTTTGGAGCTGCGGGGTGAAGCAGCCCTTACAGTAATTCCATACATGCTCTGCAGACTTAGTTTGGCTGTGAGCTTGGTCATTTATTCCTTGTACATTCCAGAACATCGCTTGCAAATGCGTACTTACGCCAGTACGATCTTGTTCACGTCGCTTCTTTGGATCATTGTCATTTTTGTTGGAACCAAAGCTAAGATTGGTGTTTCGATTGCAATCATGGTGATTGAACACACGTCCTTCAGTTACATCTACAGTCCACCTTTCAAAAAGAGAATGGGACTCACCACTAGCACTGCTTTGAACATCGAGCACGAAGTTGAACGTTTCGGTGCGTTCGTCATTATTGCCATTGGTGAATTCTTGTACAAAACAGTTGCAGACAACCCAATTGGCAGAGGCTTTGGTCCACACTTGGGCAGAGGTATGTGTTGCTTGATTATCTCGTATTCTTTCCTTTGGTTATACTTCAACGGAGGTACTTCTGTCAGGGCTATTCACCCTCTTAGAAACAGTGCTACCACCGCTATCGGTTGGATCTACGCTCATCTTCCTTTGATTGCGGGTTTAATCCTTGCTGCTGATGCTGCTGGTGACTGGATCCTGCTGGACAACGAGCTGACCAAGAAACACCCTAAGGAAGCGTCTCACGAAGGCGAGCCATCTGGCGAGACAACAGCGGGCGAACACTCGCTCAACTTGTTAATTGGACTTGTAAAAAAGACTGTGGAAGCTGCTGGCGAGGTTGCTGGTGAGGCTGCCAGCGGGTCGACCGGCGAAACACTCACAACACCTGCTGTTGAAACTGCTGCCCACGAACCTTCCAACTACGCCTTGTCCTTCTTCTTCACTGGAGGTTTGTGCATCTCCTTGTTAGCTTTGTTTATCATGGCGATCTTAGAAAAGTCCAGAGACCCTGTCAACTTGCACGTTCTTCCAAAGATCTACCGTGTCTTCCCTAGAGTCCCTATTGGTATTATAATATTGTGCTTGAGTTTTGCTGAAATGAGTACAAACAACATTCTCGGCTTCACTGCGATGCTCTGTGTGATTTTATTGCTTTGGGAGTCCGTTACAATGACTCCAAGATACGCTTTGCCTGCCTACCTTGGTGGATGCCGCCAACTCACTCCGTCTGAAACTATTGAGAGGTTCTAATCCAGTAGATGTGTATTGTGACCATATAGATTCGGTATGAGTTTTGCGGCTGCAAAACGAGACGTTTAATGAACATGTGTTAATCAAAAGTTCTGGCTTTTGGGCTCTTTGAATATCTTTAGTGAGAGACCTGACATTTTAAAGTCTGAGAGTAACTGAGCATTCGTAAGATCCAACTCATCCAAACATGGAAGTTTGACCAGAGGATCGAAAGCTCCAAAAACAATTAATCTTTTTAGGTTTGGGGGCAACTCCACGGCCAGTTGCCAAATACAATTAGTAACATACAATGTTTGAACTTGAGGAGGAATATAATCAACAGTGGTTTTCCAAAGGTGAAGAGATACCAATGCAGGCGATTTCACTTGCCTGGAAAAAGCAGAAACACTTTCACCCTCAGTCCCATTGAGAGTGATAAATTTAATATTGTTGTACTTGGAAACTGCTTTCAAGGTCACTTCGTTGGAGCACGGATTGGCTTGGTAGAGTCCTTCAAAACGTTGCGGTATTCCTGGAAATATTTGTTCAAGTTCTTCTATAAGATACCACAGTTGAACTTTGCATGTTTTAGGAGAGTATATTGATTCATTTCCATCCAAGATGTACGCAAACTCCTTCAATGTATAGACATTTTTGCCATTGGTATGGCTTGTTTGCGATTTTAGTGTGATATGCAGATAGCGCAAGTTGAATGCTAGGTTGTGTAAAGTTGGGTCTCCATTCAACCTTTCAACATCACATGCTTTGAGGTGTGTGAAGATACGAGCTAGGATTGTCGAGTCAAGTTTGTCAATGAAAGATGGCTCGTACTCAACAGTGGCAATAGCTTGGATGCATTGTTGCCTGGTTAGCTTTCTCATTAACTGGTCAGCTTTTGGGTCACTATCAAAGTGTAGAATGATATTTTGAAGATTGGGAAGGGTAGCTCTTTCTAATGAAAACAATTCCTTTCTTCTATAGATTTCCATAGTTTGCAACAGTTGAGGTAACTTGCAGCAGATTGGAGCACCTTTAATCTTGCGCAAGCTGGGTAGAAGGAGTATATTTGAGTTTGGGGTTGAGTAATTCCTAGGTAATTCTAGCTCTTGCAAGGAAATAGGAAATTCTCCAGAATATTCAAACTCCACATCGCCAGTGATTGTGAGCAGTTTCAATCGAGGAGGAAACGTGGCCCCTTTCCAAATACAATCATCCAAAGTCAATATCTCAATATGCGGAGGTAAATAGTCAACAGTAGTGCTTATTAAACGGAGCTCGACAAGTGAAAGTGGTAGGTAAGATATTAAATTGGAAGACAACCCCAGGTTTCCAGGTTGATATCCACGCTCGCCGTATGCTAATGACACCAAGTTCTCAAACCGTTTTCTAATGAACTCGTCATAAGTTGTACCTCTTTTCACCGGAACATGGTAAAGCTTTTCAAACCGGCTCAAGATATCAGGAAGCACTTCGTCAAAATCCATGAGAGCTTTCCAGCACTGAAATCTGCATGTCTTTGGACGATATATAGATTCGTATCCTTCTAATGCACGGGCAAACTCCAAGACCGAGAGCGAGGAGCGTGTTTCACCTTCCTTCTTCCTATTATCAATTTCAATGTGCTCATATCTCACATTGAACACTATGCGAAGAAGATTAGAATCCCTTTCTAAGTTCACAACATCTGCAGGTTTCAAATAGCTAAGTACTCTGTTTTGAACACCCTTGGGGAGTCTTTCAAAGTATGACGTGGATTGACAGCTCGTACGATTGACTCTCCTACGAGTTAACGTGTCGACTAGTCTCTTTTCTTTTGTGCTGGCTGCAAAGAACAAAGCTATATTCTTAAGGTTTGGAAGGTAGTGGTTTTTAAGCCCATAAAGATCATCTCTCTCAATGGCTTCAATAGTCTCTAACAGAGGGGGGAACTTGCAGCTGCCAGTTTCTCTCACCGAAACTTTCTTTAGTTTGGTGAATCGGGTCAAGTCTAGCGAACTTTCTCCAGGAAGAATCAATTCCTCCATACTTGTAGGTAGATCATTTAGATTCAAATTGTGCCCAGTTAATATTAAGACCTTTAAGTTGGTGGGCTCAACCTCGAGTGACCACTCGCAATCGTGTAAGAAAGCAAGTTCGATGTTCTGGGGTAGCGAGTCAATTTTGAAGTATTTCAAGTAGACTTCATTGATGTTTGAGGGAAGCAATTTGTCCAATTTCGACAGGCAGCCTCCATCACCCATGATCCCGAGTGATTTAATGTTGTGGAGTTGATGTAGAACTTCCAATTTCTCAATTTCAGACACACGGACAGCTGAATCTCCGACCGCTCTGTTGTATAATCCTTCAAATCTTCGCATTATCTGTGGATGAGCCTGGCACATCAATCTCAAATGCTCCCAGTCGTTGAAAAAGCATGTTTTTGGTCTGTAGAAGTGTTCATTTCCCTTTAACATTTGAATGAAGTAGGAAACTCCAATGATGGTTTTCGTTTCACATGCCTGGTTCGAATTCTTGTCTCCCCAAGTAAGTTCAATATTTTCGAACCTTTTGTTGAATGCAAAAGTGTGGAAGTACTTATCGCCAATTAACTCACTTACGTCTATGGGTCTCAAAAAGCCAAATATCCTTTCGATGATCTCATAGGGAAGTCTTTCAAACAACAACATCTGATCTGCGAATCCTTTGGAAATACTGAAATGTTAAATACTTTGGAAAGCCCATGCTGCAACAGCACCATCGTTTGGGTTTACACCCTGCATTATCACCCCCAGGGTGTTCGACAAGAAGCATGGGGTATTTAATTCATACTGATAGACCTGTTTACAGCCGAACCTATACCGATTATTTTGTTAACATCATTCTAATAGGGGTCGTAATTTTGAAGCCGTGTATTTTTTAAACATTACCAATAAAGTGTAATTTCGTCTGTTGTCTGTGTGGTGCCTAGTTTACGGGGTATATAGATGAGCAATGGGCTTGTTTACAATGGGCGTCTACGAAAATGGTACGAACCATTTAGCCTAGATACCCCAAGGATTGGAACGGCATCTGAAAATCGTAAAAATTTATGCTTCGTATTGTGAGAATAATAGGAAGTACATCAGCCGACTTTAAACATAATTTATTAACCCTTATCTATTAATTACTATGCAATTGAACCCATGCTTCCAGAATTTTTTTCGTCAGGGAGATTTGCAGCCATCTGTTTTGATCAACTTTAGAAGATAACTTGTGAAATGATAAAAAAATATTAGAACTTTTTGCAGAAACTGAGGTTTCTTGGACATGATTCTTTGCATGTGTTCGGTGATAGGATGTACTTAAGACCATTTGAACGGTTTCACCCTCAAAGTTATTCTAATTGATAGTTAGTCAGGAGTATTTTATTGGTCTTAGCTTTTTCATCAAAAAATGAGACACTTAAGTAATCCAACTTATTAGTTTCAATTGACAATAAATAGAAGCACAGTGGCTATCCAGGATGATTAAGAAGACTCTTAATACCTCTACAGCGCTCGAAAACGAGTGGCAAAACCAATACGCTGGTTCTAGGTTTTTACCAGAAGATAAGAGTGCATTGTTGTAAGAGGTCTGAACAATTTCTCCACTTCTTTCATTTCATTTCTCGACTACCTCTCTTCAATTCTCTTAAGGGGCATTGTGAAGTGTGCCATTATTGCAGATGTACAACCTGCCAGTGCATCAAAAACCCATCACGGTTTAGTCTCTTCCTTCTTAAATAACCTCCCTTCTAAACTCTCAAGTAAAAGGGCGTGTGGCGTAGTTGGTAGCGCGTCTCCCTTGCAAGGAGAAGGTCTCTGGTTCGATTCCTGACTCGTCCAATTTTTTAGCACCTGTGCCTCAGTAATCTAACCGGATAAGGCAGAAACGTACACGAAATGCGGAGAAGATATTCAACAAAAGCCAATGAGGATGGCCACAAAACGCCTGCCTGATTGTTGCTAGGTCATTCTAAGGTTTTGCCTCTCCACCCAGAAGACATTGCTATTGTTCTGCGAACTTACGACCATAAATCCACGGTTTGTGCCTTGGCCAACCTCTGTAATTCGCCGGTTCTGCAAAGGTCCCACGAGGTCCGGGAAGGCTGCCAGCACGTGTTGTGGATTGCGCCACCGGGGTGCAACGGCTTCGGATATGGCAGAGGTAGGGATCTGCTTTAGATTTAACACAAGAGATGCTGGCATAGACGACTCACACCACTGCATGAGGCGAGCCAATTTACAAATCGAAAGTCACTCCACTCTGTGGTGTGCAATTAAAATACATGAACTCTAGTCCACTCGTGGTGGTTGTACTGTACATAACGTCGTTATCATTACCCATTAACCTTTCTTAATACCCAATTTCTGCCAGATAGATTTTTTCAGTTTGTCTTTCTCTTTCTCTGGCTCGCTGCTCTTTGCGCTGCCTCTCAGGCGGGCCAGCAGAACGCTCAGGTTGCGTTTCTTCTTGAGCTCTAAGCGGAGTTTTTCATTCTTTGTTTCTTCTGCTTCGTTGTAGCTGATCAATGATTTTACTTTGTAGATGTCGCCCAGTGCGCTCGACGAGTCGACGCTGTGTTTACGGCTGAGCGATGTTCCACGCGATACGCTGTTGTTTGTCAACAGGCTGTAGAGCATCGAGCCCCCGGCTTGCAGCAGCGTTGTGCCTGTTTGCAGGCGGTAGATCGAGTGTATCTTGGAGTCGATCTTGAGTGAGTCGTCCTTGGATTGCACTGCATCCAAGTAGTTTTTCAGGTCGCCGAGCGACCGGTCTGAGATGAGTGCAATCATGTCAAAATAGCGCAGTTCCGAGGAGGATGTTTGCAAATCGTCAACCAATTCCTGGAGGTTGTCTGCTTCGTCTGCAAGCATCGGCTGCACAGAGTACAGTTCGGCAGACAGGATCGACTCGGAAGATGCGCACAGCGCAGTGTCCGGCGAGTTCGAATCCTTGGACTCGGTGGATTCCTTTGTATTTACTTTAGTGCTGTCGATGCCGCTTGCAGAGCTGAGTGCCGATTCGTTCAAGTCGTCTGTGGAGTCTGTCGACTTGGGTGCGAGGATCGCAGCCAAAACTGCTGTAGTACTCCTCTTCTTTGGCTCCTTCGACTCGGTACGTTGAGGCTTCGCCAAGTCAAAAGTCAAGCCCAAGTTGTTCGAGTTGCTGCTCTTGTAGCCTGTACGGTTGTGGAACTTGGTAGAGTTCCCAACAAGAAGAACAGGGACAGTCAGGTACTTGATAATGTACGACGACAACTTGATCAAGTACCGATCACGTTCATTCTGAACACGGATCTTAATTGGGTACTTGAAGTTCAAGTTGCTCAGCTTATTACCCAACACCACCAAGTTGGGCTGGTACTGCTTGAACAAGTGCTGCAACATAAACTTGTTGCCAAACACAGACTGCGCAGTCGTCAGCTGAGGGTCGACATCAGTGACAAACTCAACGGTGATCTTGAGCTGGAGGTCACGGTTCTGGACAAGAAGAGGGCCTGTGATGAGGTAGTTGAGCAAGTTCTCGCACTTGCGGTAGAGGTATTCGTTCGTGGTGCATTTTTTGTTCTTTTTGGTGTATTCTTTAATAAACTTGATGGGCACGAGGGCCGCGATGATGATGCAATCGCCATTCTGCAAGAAGGTTTCGTTGTCTTCTGCGTTTCCTGTGCTGAACAACCAGTCAATCAGGTTCCATGTGTGTCTACGGCCCAGGATCACCGTGAGTAGGGTACGGGTTTCGTGGCTGCTGTTGTCAAAGTTGCGGTGTTTGACAGTGAGGCTCATTGACTTGTAGTTGTTTTCGTTTGACGAGGGGTAGGTTGCTGCCGCGGCCGCGGCCGCGGCAGCAGCAGCAGCGCTCGACAGCGATCTGCGTGACGACGGCAAGTAGTAGGTCTTCTGTGAGTCAAACTTAAACTGGTTCATGTCTGTAGTCTTTGGTTTTGTGGTCAGGAATTGTGGGTCCAAAGCCATCAACTCTTCGACAGACATGTCAGAGTACGACTTTCTTCTAGGCGTGGCAGCAGCAGCCGCCGCTTTATCATCAGCATACTGGTCCAAGTCACCGTGGTAGTTGATCGTCGTTTCTGCAATGTACTGCGGAGACACCTTATTTTTGAGAATCGATCTCGATGGCGGGTCAGGCAACTTCAACTTTTTCTTGAGCGGGGCCAGGGTGTATGCTTTCGATATGTCATTCAATTGAGGGGCGCCGTACCCCAAGTCAGACGGCTGCAGCGACACGGCGGCCGCCGCTCCGTTGCCGTTCAAGCTGAAGCCAGGCTTGAACAAGCTCGAGTTCCCATACGAGTACAGACCAGGACCCGTCGCATACGAGTAGGGCAGCTGGACCGTGCCACCATTGGACAGCAAAGGCACCACACTTTCGATACTCTCGGGATCAAGGTTATTGAAAGAGACCCGTCGGGTGAACTGTGTGGGATTTAAAGCAGTAGTCATTCGTTGCTGAAGAAGCTGTTTGCTAAAGGGGGGAATCCAGGCCCTTTTATAACCCTGGAAAAATCCCCAGAAAAACAACACAGGCCCAGAAGGCTGTATAATCCGGAGCAAATATGAGGATGCTGGCATGCAGGAGAACACATTTTTCTTGACTTAAGATAAAGAGTTTAGAGGCGAAGTAGATAGGAGGGAAGAACATGGACCAGGTCGAGTGTGGGTGTGGGCAACGGCTCGGGTTGCTGTTTGGGTGCTAAAGGATCTGGTTAGCTGCGTTTGTCAAGTGTGAGGACTCTATCGTCAATGAAGAAGTAATCGTGTTGACCCTTCTGGTCCGTTATTATATTTTTTTGTTAGAAAGTACGTGCACAAAGGATACAAAGCGTGGAAAGTATAAAGATGGAGTGGAGCACAAGGTGGTGGAGAGAAATAAGGTATTACCCAACAAGCTGTTGATGTGCAACGTTGGTTTGTTTGATACCAAGTCGCGATGCGGTCTTGAGTGAGGCATTAGATGAGGATGCCGGATCGGGTTGTGTGATTGCACAGCCTTGCAACGTAAGTCTCGTTGTTTGTAATGCCTCACTCATTTCCAGCACCACAGTTCCAGGAGACGAAACGGGCACGGGACTGCAACTTAGTGACTTTCCCGAAGGCATATACGAGTGAACGAAGAGCGCAAGAACGGAACCGGTAGGAATAACCTTTTACGTGCGAGTTAGGAGGAGGTTGTCAGCTGTGCCACCAGAGCGCCGTAGAGGCTGAATTATGTATACTATTAATACGAATTGGGACAAGTAGGACGATTAAAAGTTTGTCGAGATTTATAGGGGTCGGTGGAGTTGATGGAGCTGAAGCTGGAGATCCAAGGACTTTGGATACATTTTTTGATGCTTCTTCAAGGAGTGGCTTTGGAGAACATTGTCCTGGTGTAGATTGACCCCGCATTGTTGGATACGTTCTTTAGGATTAAGCCTCGTTATTGACTCGTTGGGTTTTGTGATCTGGTTGTCTGTAGAGAAGAATATGTGAGGGGAGTATCAATGATAGACGAGCTGACGAATGGTGGTGGTGATCATGACTGTTATGAAGTGTGATGTGTGAGGAGCGTCAAGACTGTTATGAAGTGTTATGTTGTATTGTAGTATTGATCGGTGTGGTTCTATCTTGTGCAAACAATACAATAGATGTAGTCGATCCTAGTGCTGAGATAAGAGCTTATTTATCTCCAGGTGAAATAATACGACGCGTTGTGAGCAATATCGTACACGCTGGAGTCTAAGACGTTAGTAGAGCAGAACATAATATGAAGATCTCGGTCACCGTAAAGTGCAGCAGGGTATAAAAAATAGATGCCAGCAACAGAATGGGCGTGCCTTGGACCAGGGCTTATCATAATTTTTTTTGTCCTTTTGCAGCCAGTTTCAAGACGCTACCAATCAAGATGGCACCGAAGAAGATGAGATGACCCGCCTTCTCTGCCTCGCAGGAGGTCCCAGGAAGGAAGCCTCTAGTGAGAATAAGCTAGATCAGGCGGCGGGTGTGAAGAGGGTGCCCAGTGGGTGCAAATGTTTGTGCGAGCCTCAATTATAATAAGGCAGGGTGCAATAGCTCGAAAATATCTTAATAATATACTGGTAATGAAGAGACATATGATAAGGGCTAGACTACCACAAGAGGAGATATTTGTCCTCCTCAAAACCACAGATCACTCCAGTGTTCAGGTTAAAAATGGACATTATCTCACAAGTATACAGGACCTTGTGCAGAAACACAACCTTTGGTCTCGACTGAAAGTTGAAATTGTCGGTTAGTGACGGGGTGGAGGAGACAAAGCTCCCAAGTATGACTCGATCGAAAGGCTCAAGTCGTTCTTGTGGTTTTTGGTGACTCAATTGAAAGGGCCTTTTTCATAAAGAGCCTTGCAATTATAATTTTCATCACGACCAGATCAAAATAACCCTGGACTGAAAGTTAACAACATGTAGGCATAACTACGTTCCCATGTCTATCACAAAGCTTTCGGTTTGCTCGGAAGTCTATAAGCCTTGCTTGTATGGGACCCCCGTCGTGTATTCGCTCTTTTCCTCCTGCAGCCAATCCACACCATGGCATTTCTGATTACTTGAACCCAAGGTTATTCATTTTCTACCAACAACAATTGGACAATTTTTCACAGCAATCAAGTAGCATAGAGCGCAACCACAGCATTGTAGAGCAAACTCGAGTCATGAGTAACCAACTCAACCGTAACTACATAAACCCTGAACTTCAATGTGTAATTGTACTTTGCTAAGCCTGACACGTTTCTCCCTACAAACCTGCCAAGTGGAATTCGTCTAACCATCTCATTGATGGTTTGAAGTAGCCTGATGAAAATCCCCGCGAGTTAAAAAAAAACATAAACAACAGCAACATGGCCTGGAACAGTGATATCCCAATTGCCGACTATCGTACTCTTAATGAGCAGTCTGGAGAGAACGTGCCAACCGCTGCTCCGCTGTCGAAGCCCTTTGGAGGTGTTTCCATTGCCTGTGGGCCTATCTTGAGGTTGGCTGGAATGTTTGAAAATCGCTCTGATAACTACCGAGGCAGTTTGATGTTGGCCATTGATGAGAGATCTGATGTTAATGGTGGTGCTGGTTCTGCTGCCAATGGTTCTGCTGCCAATGGTGCGATCAATGGTGCTAGCACTGGTGCTGCAGGCTCTACTGGCGCACCTATCATTACCTACAATATTGGCCCTTCTGGTGAAGTCTCTGATGATGTTGTTGCTGATGATGTCAAAGAAGGCACATTTCCAGGTGTCCAATACTACTCACAAGAAAGCGTTGTCTTCTACCGTTTTACAATTGACCTCAAACTCAAGCCCTACGAACAACGTGTAGTCTACAAAATCAATGGAAAAACCAAACCAGGCTACCAATTCTTCCTTCCACTGAACGAAAGCTCCGCCAATATTGCTCATTTCTCATGCAATGGGTTCTCCTTAGCTACAGACACCAGTGAGTTCAAATCGTCGCTTTGGTTGGACGTTTTGGAAAAGCACAACCAGCAACATTATCACGTAATGCTTGGTAACGGTGATCAAATCTATGCTGACTCGGTTAAACTTCACTCGAAACAGTTGCAGAAGTGGATGGAGGTCACCCTGAACCTGACCAAGGCATCCATGGAAGTTACACCAGAACTTATTGCCGAATTGGAGGATTACTATTTTACCCACTACCTTGGCTGGTTTGGACATGGATACTGGAAAGGTAAGAGTGGACTGACACTTCAACTGTTGTTCCCCGCCGCAATGAGCACCATCCCAGCAGTCAATATCTATGATGACCACGACATCATAGACGGGTTTGGCTCGTATGACGACTCTACAATGAGCGGAAAGGTCTTCTCCAAAATCGGGAACATTGCATACAAGTACTACATGATTTTCCAGCACCACATCTCGCCTGAAGGAAACGACCCAGTACACCTCGAGGACCCTCTGTGGATTTTAAGTGATAAGCCAGGTGCTTACATCAAGCAGAAGAGTCACTCAGTGTTCACACACTTGGGCCGTGAGATCTCGTTGGTTGCCTTTGACTGTCGTACTGAACGTAAATTGAAACAGATTGTTGACCCCAACACATACAACAACATTTTCGATCGCATGACGAAAGAATTGGCGAACTCTACGACTAAGCACTTGCTTGTAATGCTTGGAGTGCCCATCTTATACCCAAGACTTGTGTGGCTCGAGTTAATTTTGAACTCGCCTATCCTTAAGCCAATTCGCCGTTTGGCCACTAAGGGAATCATTAACAAGGGTTTGGTGAATGAATTTGACGGTAATATCGAGGTCTTGGATGACTTGAACGATCACTGGTGTTCGAAGCACCACAAGAAGGAGAGAAACATGTTGGTCCACAAGTTGATGCAGTTTGGTGCCAAACATGGAATCCGTGTTACAATTTTGTCGGGAGACGTTCACTTGGCTTGTATCTCATACTTGCAAACAAAGCAACACCATTTGAGATCCAACGAACCATTGCTGCCTGAGAACGACCCTCGTCTCATGTTTAACATCATCAGTTCTGCCATCGTGAACACTCCCCCACCAGACGCAATGGCTTCACTTTTGCAAAGACGCACGAAGGTACACCACTTTGACCACTACACCTCCGAGAGCGTGATGCCATTATTTTCTGTTGAGGTTGACGAGGGAAGACGTGAAAATAATATGTTTATGAACAGACGTAACTGGAGTGATTTTATTCTTGCAAAGGACTCAAAGACATTGGCTTCGAAAGCTACAGCTGAGAACCCAGCCAAGTTCACCCCGGGTCACTCGAGCCAGGAGCAGAAGGGAGGGAAACCACTAGAACAGTACCCACTCCTTCCAGACTCGCTCGTGACTACTGTTTATGTTGAAAAGGATACAAAGGACTATAGTGCGCTGACCGCAGCTTACCAGGTTCTTATTCCACAATTGAATGACAAGAGTGAGTTGCCAAAGACTTCTATAAAGCACTTGGGTGACAATATCTAAAAGTTATAAATTTGATTTAATATGATAGTGTTAGTAGAATAATACATGGAGACTGAGATTGAAACATGGAGAATAAATAATGTTGCATCGAAAAATAGTTACGGCTAGTTCCGAATCTAAAGTGGTGTTGGGTGAGAGATTAAAAACGAGGTGAGTGCAGAATGGGGAAGGATTAGCGAAGTATTGAGGTATTAGTAAACTGGGGACGCAGGTATGACTTGTAAAAGGTGGATGGTTTTTGCAATTATTTGTGTCTTTTGGTTCTGGAGAACCTCTAGTAGGTTTCTGGATATGCTAGGTTACTTAACCTGATGAAATTCTTAGCATTTGAAACAATAAAACTTGGCATCGGAATAGTAGACGGTCTTGTACAAATATCCGTTAACATAGACCGCACATATGGAACAGAGTTAATTTTACATTAATTAGCCAGTAGTAGTTATTTAACTCCTACACGGCATACTGTTCACTGCGCCTCAATGCACCAAGAATTCTGCTAAAGAACTGTGTCCCCTAAAGAACGAAGGACTACAATGCGTTTCCCCATTCTGGAAGCACTCTTTATGCACACGAATTTTTGGGTGCAAATTTGCAAACTCATCGATTTCTGAACCAATGAAAACGATGCGCTTGGCACCAGCGACCCGAAATCCAAGCGTTTGCTACCCGAT
This sequence comes from Kodamaea neixiangensis, assembly GCA_030565385.1. NCBI lineage: Eukaryota > Fungi > Ascomycota > Pichiomycetes > Serinales > Debaryomycetaceae > Kodamaea > Kodamaea neixiangensis. The sequence goes on from JAJMBT010000028.1 coordinate 99,115, forward strand.
GTGGTGGCAAAAGATAAACTTCTAAGCGTCGTAACCGAACGCCATGTGTTCCATACGGGTTTGTGGGATAACTTTCTTCACTATATGGCTGAGCGTGCGATATGCACTGATTAGACAGCGTTCCTCAGTCAAAAAGATGTCTGCTCGTACAAAACTTTAAGTTATTAATGTTACATTTCAAACATGGTTCAAAAGGGAAGCATCTCTGGCTTGCATACACCAGTTTTGCGACGACTCGCTTGTGCTCTCCATTAGAGATCAACCAACCTCTCTGGCCTCGCCCAAATTCATAACGTTTGCTTCGTTTCAAAGGCATTCTCGGTACTAACCGTCTCAGAGTGGGGATGCCCCCGACCTACCCAATCAAAACTGCACAGACTCAATGCCAAAGCAACCACCTCAACAGATCCACAGTTGACTCAACAGATCAAATTAAGGTTTTGGAAATTCCGCCCCCTCATTTCAACCAGTGCTAATCTCAAAACTTTAGATTGCAGCTGACTACCAAGAGATTGCAACATTTTCACATGTACTCGCCTATTTTCAAAGCCTTCCACGTAACTCTGAAGTCTCTGGAAAATGTTCGGGAGTCCGAAGGCCAATATTCATCTCTCTAAGCGATTGTTATTTTATTCACCATTGCAATTCCGCTCTTCAATCTCTTATCTAAGTAGGCTTCATCTCTACGATATCTCCATGAAATTGTGAGAAAGCACGTAAAATAACCTACATCACGTAAACATGCCTGAGGTAACACGTATTCCCCACCTCTGGCTGTAACTTTGCACCTACCTAGAGTCCGCTCCGCATTTTATCAAATTTATCAAACTTGTTTGGATCTAACATTTGCGAAAATAAAAGCAACTAGATGAAAGCATGCCTAAGAGGAAAGAGAAACTCAAAATTAAGAGGGAGCCAGGTGAGGTGGTCATTTTAGCCGAGAATATACAAGCACTGCTAGACCAATCGTCCACTTCTCCCTCGAACCATCCCAGAAAGAAAAGGAAGGCAGAATCTGGGAATCCTCATGATGAATCTTCGAATTCTGGAAATACACGTTCCAACTCAGCTTGCCAGAGATGTCGTACCAAGAAGATCAAGTGTGACCAGCGTCTCCCAAAGTGCTCCAAGTGTGAGTCCAGTGGAGCAGACTGTATCAGTCTTGATCCTGTCACAGGTCGTGAAGCTCCAAGATCTTATGTGATGCATCTTGAACAGAGAGTAGCACAATTAGAAGCACAATTGAAGGAAAATGCCATTGTCGATGCAGTTTCTGCCCCTATCGTCATGTCTCCTCAATGCACAGACCATTCCAAAAAAGACCCTAGAGAAATTGCATTTTCACGGTTGATAACCACTGCGGTGAAGGTCAACAAACGTGTCCTGGACGAACTGCAGATCCCACTCCCTATCGATGAGCAACCACAGTTGTGTGCAATTCTCCCTCCTAAGCCAACAGCTTTATTTTTCATCCAGGTGTACTTTGCCCAATCCAACAGTCAACTTCCAGTTCTACACAGAGAAGAGTTTCTTGCAAAGCACTTTATTCCCATATATGGGGACTTTGACTATGAGGATGTGACTATAGCCTCTAACAAAACAAGCCTAAACAAATCTCTAATCGCAGCTCTCTCTGAGGATATGCCCAACACTGAACCTTGGTTCAACACTTACAAGGACCGTCTTCAAAGAGAACTCAATTCTGGAAAGAACGGCCGTGACATTGCACGCATCTCAGAGTCAATAGTACCACCCACATGTTTCCACAAGGGGTTGTATTTTTTGCATATGGTATTTGCAGTAGCCACGTCAGTCAAGCACTTGCAGTACCCTATATCAATATCTCAGTCTTTCAGACTGGCAGCATTACAATATCGAGAAGAAAAGGAGGCGGAATCTTGGTTCAGCGATGACTTGGAAGCAATGCAAGGTATCTTGCTCCATGCCACGTATGCTGTGATGAGACCAACTACCCCAGCATTGTGGTATATCTTAGGTACCGCACTAAGAATGTGTGTCGAGTTGGACTTGCACAATGAAAAGAACCTGAGCACAATCAATAATTTAGACTTCTTTGACGTTGACAAAAGAAGACGCTTGTTTTGGTGTGCCTACTCTATTGATAGACAAATCTGCTTCTACTTGGACCGGCCGGTCGGTATTCCAGACGAAAGCATTAACACCCCGTTCCCATCTGAACTTGATGACTCATACATTGTGCCTGGACGAATGCCAGACAAGTCTGGTATCGGAAAACCTTCGTACAAACATGTTGCTATCTCCATGTTCAAGGTACGGCGTATACAGCTGGAGGTTCAGAGAGTGTTGTATACAAACTATGAAGTTCCACGTCAGTATGCTAACTTGGGGCAGTGGAAAGCAGCAAGATTGTCGTTGCTCGACCAGTGGTTATCGCTGCTAGCGCAAACGAGCAGCCTTATGAACTGTGATTTCAATTTTACTTTCTTTGATATCAATTACAATCATACGAGGTTGATGCTCCACAATTTGGGACCCAAAAACTTCAGATTGAGCGTGAATGATTTTGAACACGTCCATGCGAGTTCGATGGGACTAATACAATGCTACATTTACTTGTTGGCAACGAAATCGATCAACTATACATGGGCTGCAGTACACAACTGTTTTAGCGCAGGGACCTCGTACCTTTACGCTGTGTACAACAGCCCAGAGACTTTAGCTAGAACGCCTTTGGATGAAGTAAAAAAAGTGACACTGGAGTGTCTCACAATATTGGAGTCTTTGATCGGTCGCTTTGAGGCTGCTAAAACGTACTACGAAGTGTTTCAGAGTTTAACGGTAGCGATTGTTAAAATTCGATACAACGAATCAATGAAGGGACTACTGAAAATTCAAGTGACCACAGAAAGCTTGTTGCAAATTAGCAACACCAATCTCAATTCAAGTGTGTCACGATTGGTCCAGTATTTGCAAGACGAGCCGAAGAAGCCAGACTGGTTGAATCCACTTGAGGCATCTGACCAAGTTTTGCTAAAACTGCAGAAAAATGAAGAGCCAGAAGAACCAACCAACCAACCAGTCACGTTGGAATGGCTTTCAAGGTTTGATATTGCACCAAAAGCAGCATCAAAAGAGCAAGATTTAGACAGCTTCTTCCAGGAATTGGAGAATTTATCGCCAATGTCAAACATTAGTCTTTCGAGTAACAAAAGAGACATTAACGGGAGCCCTGTCATGCCGAATGAAAGTAGGAAGACGTTCGAGATGATGCACCAGATGCCAAATGAGGTTATCTGGGATGAGTTTTTCACTAAGAATGGAAGTTCCAAACTGAGCTTCGACATGGGGTAATTAGAGTATAACCTGTAAAATATGTATTTAATAATGATTGTACATAAAAGAGTCAACTATGCGTCCAGTCAAGTTAAGTCTTCAGCACATAATGCAATTGGAATGAAATCCCGAATATTTCTCGTTAATTAACTTTCGTGCTTAAACACAAGTGTAGGTACTTGGTTTCGTCAAGCCCAAGAGGTTTAAAATTTCCAAATAATCTGAGCCATAAGACTTCTCTGCTTTCTTCTTGAATAGTTTCCCTACTTTGGACAGCTTTACGGCAGCCGTGTTCACATAATCTTCATCATTGTTGTTCTTCTTGTACAATTTTGAAGTTTCTAGGAATGCTTCCTTTGTAGTAGCCAAGGTAAGTAGTCGGCCGTGGTTCACAAGAACACCTTGGTTGATCTTCCTGCAGTATCCAAAGTAGTAGTAAAATGATAAAAGATGAGTTTGCCAGACAAAGTCGATATCCAAAGTCGGGATCATTATCTTGATAGGAAAATCTTTGGACAATACGAGAAACCGTTCGTATCGTTGAATACTGATTTGCATGGTATTGTTTACCCTTGGCGATTGCAACCAATCGAGCGTGTTCATGGATTGTGTGAAGTTATCTTGATTCAAGATATTCTCAACCAAGTCACCTGCTATTTCTATCACGTCGTCTTGTTGGTCTGGCATACTTATGGTGACATGAACCATGTTCATTTTCATGTAACACCTAAGAATATCTTGGGATCTTGGATCAAGGATTTTCAAAAACTTAGGAGTCAATGCAGTGGTCCTAAGTTCGTCCAATCCAAAGAATTCGAACTCTTGAATAATCTGTTGGTTGATCTTCTCACAGCTTCCAGTAGCGTTATCTAGAACAGCCGAGTTATTCTTGAAGACTCCAGGGAGCATTCTAGTGTTGGAGACGTCCGAATTGATCTGCATTCTTCTCAACAGTTCGTGGGTGACGGTCAATGGGAATGCGCATTCGCAGTTGGTAGTGGGGTTGGTTTCATGTGAGAACCCGTTGTCCATGAAACCGGTGTTGGACTCGTTGGTGTAAGGTATATTTTTCAAGATGACTTCTTTGCAGATGGGGCATCTCACGTCCACCAAGTACAAGTTCATGATGAAGCTGGAGATGTCAAATCTGTTCAAGTCTGAGATTTCCTGGTCGAGCCCTGTTGGTAAAACATCTCTTATGACGTCAAAGTAGGCAGTTTTTAAGGACTGGTGAGGCTCATATTCAAAAGTTTCATTATCAATTGCCTTGTCAAGCTCCAACAAGGGCAATGGAAGCATTGCAAATGCTAAGAAATCGGCACGAACAAAAGTGTCATAGAGAAGCCTTGGGTTGATCAAAAGCGTGTGCCAGACCATAACCACGTCCAATGGAGGCAAAAACAAAGGCTGGGTCTTGGGTATGCGAGCATTCATGGTCTTTGACTGCTGGAACATGTACCTTTCATCGACATTGTGGGAGTTTGTGGTGCGTTCGATCTGCATCTTCTTACGCAAACAGGAGACGAAAATCAAGAAGCGACGGACAGCATTGTTAACGAAGACCCTCCACACCTTTTTGTTGTAGTGGTCGTCTCTGTACAGGCCCAAGACCTTGTTCTTCATGACCAGGAACGATCGAAGTAACTTCAAGTGCACCACCAACTCTGGGATTTCAGGAGAATGTGTTTCTTCCGCAATTAATCGATCATAACGGTAACTTGCAAATTGACGTTTGACACTATTCCCCAAAACTTCTGCAAACATGGGGAGGTCTGATTGCACAGAGATGGGCTGCTCATTGAGTATCGATGCTGGTCCAGGTTCATACGCTGGGAGATCATACATGGTGTTGTCGTGCGATAGATTATATCTACATTCGATCCCAACCTTTATATAATAGAAGCAGACCCACGTTGCCCTTCAGGTCCTGCAGAGTGGTTTGTTTTAGCGAGCACATATGCACGGTATCTCGTAAATCAAGAGGTGTGACGAGTCTGCGTTTTGTGGCGAGGCATCCCCAGTCAAGGTGAGTGTGTGATCTACGGCTTACTGAGGGTTGTAATTGTGCGTATTGAGGGTGTTGTGGTACGGGTGTACTTGTGAACCGAGTCAATAACAATTGTAGTAAATGAGACTGGCAGTCTGGCAATCGATTATGCAGCAACCGTGCCCTTTCCCTGGTCGCACTGCCAAAATACCAAAATACATGATCAGGGCCCACGCGTTGTCTAAAAACAGCTTTGGTTTGATAATAGAATGACAGCGATCCATATTTATTGGGTACGACTACCATGGTGCTTGGATGCCCATGAGGGTGCGTGATAGCCCGGACTGTGCCGTTGGTTACTAGTCACAAATTTATGGATGCGTGCACGTTCCTGTTGAGGAGTGGTCACAATAGGGATTTAACGGAGTACTGTCAGGAATATTGGCACGAATACTGGCCTGAAGGCCTGTATTTGAAGTGAAACTTCAACAATCTAACACAATTAAATTACTGATACCATTAGCCATCAAGCCATATCACGTAACAAACGATAAACCAATACTAGGCCACTAGCACATTGTTGCATTAATTTTAACGAGTCGTAACAATTGCCAATTTGGTAAATCCTTCTGTTTGTGTTGCATTTCAATGCAAGTAGTATCGAAATTATGCACTTCAAGATTTGTGAAGCCTTCTCCAAGCAAGGCTAATAGTGTTTTTTTGAGTATGGTAAAGGCGTGGGCTTACTTAGACTCGGTTAAGACTAAGACTCAGATCACACTCGACGGTTTTGGCTAACCTCACCGATGCCTTGGCGGATCGAAAAGAATCACGAAGGCTTTTTGCTACTGTGCATCCTCCACCATCTGCTGGGGTACCGACTGTCTTTGGTATTGTGAGTTCTTAGGCCCCTTGAGCCCCTTGATATTTTCAACGCTCATATTCTTCAAGTCTTTGTTTAATTGTGGGGAGTTCGATTGTAGTATGTGAAAACGGTTTTCCTGAATGCAAGGCTTGGAGTGGACAAATACGAGTATTGTTTAGAGATTACTTTAGTTTTTCAGGTAGCAGACTTAAATGGCGTCGCTGCTACTACTGACAAGTTATGTAATATTCCATCCCATCTCGTCACGATGGGAATTTTGTTACCAATTAATATTTCAACGGTTTATGTGTGAAGATCCACAGACCAGATGATATACCCATTCATTCATGTTCTGCTGACATTAACTGTTAAGTGAATGGGCTGAACTGTCGTACTTATCTTTAAGACCACCATGAATGTACTTGTCAACAAAATTGCTAGCTATCACTTGTTGAAATTGCAACTTTTAAGCGTACGAAATCGTTAAATGGAATATGGTACTTCAATCTTCAAGATTATGCTTCTAGCTAAGCTGATTCTTGTGCTCTGTAGACGTATCTCAGTTCTTTCTATCTGGCTCTCAGTTCTAGTTGATTCTCTCAACATTCGACATCGTAACAAGCACTTCCATCTGCTCAGGCAGAAACGAATTCACAACACTGCACAGGATTGCTGTGATACTATTACCATCATAAAGTACCTCCAAGTCCACAATAGTACCACCATATGCAACATCTCCCTTCAACCCGCCAAGGTGGTTGGCATCCACCTCAACCATCTCGTCTCTTCCCGCACCTGGACAATTAGGGAGTCTTTTAACATAAAGTGTAGCACCATCTCCTACCACGTACTCGCAAACCTGCACAATCAACCGAAGCCTATACGTCTTCGACACACTAGCATCGCCAAAGTGCTCTCGTAGACCAACAGGATCAAGCACCAACCTTGTCATAAGGAAGTCTCATCTGTTGATTCGCAGTTCCGTACCGCAATACTATTTTTTTGTATACTGAATTTTGCAGGTGACATAAAATTCGATGGCCCAACAACAAGATGAAGATCTTGAATGAAAGGGACAGCTTCTTATCGAATTATGAGGTGGAGGCGCACTTGAAGGATATAAAGAAGAAGTACAACTGGACGTTCACTCCTGAAGATGAAGCTGCTGAGCAGCAAGACCACAGAAGGAAGTTCAAGAAGAGGTTCACAGCTTGTGGATTGAACTTGGAAGTGATAACAAGAGACACATTACTGTATTTCAGCAACATTCCCAGCTCTATCATTGATAGCGATGCCAAGTTCAAAGAGTTGATGACCTTCTTGAGTGAATACGACTTGATGAAGGTTGAAAAGTTGCAGATTGTAAACTCGTTGCCTAGGTCCATGGTCACCTTGTATGCATTGGTAGAGGAATGCGACCAGAGATTCTCTGAGGAAAAGTGTGAGGCTATAATAGTTAAGATTAACGAACTATTCCCAGTGGAAGAGGAGGAGGAGGAGGAGGAAGAAGAGGAAGAGGTGGCAGACGAAGGTGAAGTGGAGGAAGTATAATAGACTAATGTACAATAGAAATGAGCAATAACTGGATTACTGTAATCAACCCTGAGATAATCACCCTACTTTTCTCTTCTAAATTATTAATTGCAATTATATCTATATACACCCATTCACGTCGCCATTCACATCCTGATTGTAAGGGTCCGCAGGCGTAGTCTTCTCTTCTGGCACCGGCACTGTACTCTTCTGCTTCTTGAGTATCTCAGAGTAGTTACTCACAGCAGTCGCCACGCCATACTTAAAACACTGGTCTTTGAAATTTCCAACCATCTCACTCACATCAGACAACATCCCCGTGGGCCCCACAGCAAAGAACGACTCGGCATCGGTGTTCCCTCCGTTTATCCACTCATTAATACTCTTGTCCTGGACAATATCTTCCTCTCCCTGCTGCTCGTCAATCTCAATGTTCTGCTTCGTTATAATATCGCGCGCAATGATGTTCGACAAGTCGACTTCCTCGTCAAGCGAGTCGCTCGACTTGGTGCGGTGCAGCAGATCAAATACAGGTTTTACATCAGGAGCTCCAAAATGGTTCGAAACAAGATGCTCAATCACAGGCCATCCATAAGCATTGGCAAACCGTCTTCTCACGATAATATTATTGTGCGCGTCCGGCTTCAACTTCACTACAACCTTCCTCCAACTCATGTTCTTGTGGTACTCTCTGGCTATTTCCTCCTCCAAGTGGTCAATGTTGTAGTCTATCGAGTCAAGCAACCTTTTCCTTATTCCTAGTTTAGTGTATGATGAACCACCTTTCTCGTTATCAACTTCAGGTGTTGCTTCCGTATCCGCATCAATTTTTTCAGCCTCTTCCTTAGGGTTCTTTGGTAAATCGCTCTCGTTGTATATCTTGTCGTGCAAAATAACATTATCACGCGAGTCTGGGTCAGTGATGTACTTTATCGAGGGAAGCGGAGGCAAGATGAGCGAAGCTGCTGTTTCGAGAACAGAAGACTTTGGAATAACCTTGTATTCATCTACGGTCCCATTGCTACCTTCCTGTGCCGTTTGGAACTTGCTGTACTCGTCGTTGGCATTTTCGCTCTGCTTCTGGGGTAAAAAGAAGGAGAGCATCGCCAGCACTGGCAGAAACCCGTGCTTTCCATCGCTCAGTAAAATGCTTTTAAGCGTCATGTTCGGCGTATTAGGCTCAAACAACTCCTTGGCCGTGTTTTCGGTAGAGTGCACAATCTGCGATAATCCCTTGTAGTCTAAAAAGAGCAACGACGATGTGCGCAAAGGAACGACTCCGTCATTGGTTGCATTTGCGTAAACACTCCTGCGTGCAAACTTCTTAAGTGCCTGGTGCGATGGTCCTGACGGTAAAAGCAACAATAATGGCTTGTCGTTGTTCTCAAAGTACTTGAGCCCCAAGTCTTGACCTGTAAGCCCCACGATTCCCGCCAGAAGTGCCAACTTCACATATATAGGGCTCTCGTTGACTACACCCAAGAGCGGCGACGCCAACGTCACAAAGTTCACAGGCTGGATTTTGTCGAAGAACCATGGGAAGTTCATGTGGATGTATGCAATCGCAAACGTTTGGATAAGCCCTCCAAGCGAGTGCCCAATGAACGAGATCCTGTCTACTTTACCGTTGTTAAACATTTCGTTCTTCGTCACCAAATCCACAACGTACTCTGCCACACGACTCCCAAGATACTTTACGCCTCGTTCTGTCTTCCCCATGTTTCCAAAGAACCCTTTCACAACAATGTTGTCGTGCTTGGCCTTGTCTATTGTTTCCTTCAAGTAAAGCAAATCGGCAGAAACATTCGAGTGAAGTCCGTGCGTTACTATCACCAAGTGGATCGGTTTGGTAGGTTGTGGAACAGGCAAATTCCACAAGTCCAACGTATCCTGGATATCCACGCTCAAAATATTGTTGGGTGCAAAGTGGCCTACGCTATCTGAGTTCAACACCTTCTTTTCAGGGAAGGATGTCTCCTGGAGGATGGCTTTGGAAGTTCCAATCATGATCTCAAACTCCACAGCAATCGTAATGTTGAACAAAATCTGCGAGATCACGTCCACGTCCCAGTGGTACGTATCTTTCAACGTATGGCACGACAACTCCACGTAGAAGGACTGCCCTGGGAGAAGTTGCGGCTCAAAGTGAGGTTGGTCTGCTGTTACAAAACACTTTTCATTCTGGTCGTAATCGCTCAGCTTGCAGTCCACATACAAAACATAAGGTCCAGCCAAGTAAGCAGCGCGTAAAGCAATCAGCTGGTTGTTCTTCACCTTGACCCATAAATTGGATGGCGGCGCTGTTATTTTGGCAGGCTCGCCCAGTTGCGGATCCACAGGATTGGGAGTATATTCGATCTTGAACCGCTCAACCTGGCCTGCTTTCACAGACCGAATCTCCCGGAAAAGGATCGCGTCCTTGCTCTCTATTGGCGAGGTCATTCTGAAGTTGTGATGATTATGTCACTGTGATCCGTAATTCTGGATTGCGTTGTCTCAAATCCTGGTGTATCGCCTCCTAACTCGTATCGGTCGTATGATATGTTTATGTAGTGCTAACTTTTAATCACATGTGAGATTATAATTATGGTTGCCAAAAAAGTTATGGTAAAAAAATGTTGGACGGTCGTGAGTTCGATTCTGGAGGGGAGTAGAAGTGATTGTAGTTGGGCAAAAGAATTGAGTTGAGATGGTGACGTACAAGACCTAAATGTGCTCAATTGAATGTGCATGCACTCTTCACTGAATTCGCTGATGGCGATTCCTACCAGTACATTCTCGAGTTATTAGACAGATATCGAATAGTGCTTTTGCTTTACAACTTCTGGTCAGAATTGGGCTCCTTCTGGTGCTTCAACTTTCAACAGAATTATCAACAAGTGGCAGTATCCATTTCTAGTTTTACAAATCTATAAGATAAAGCTGCCTTCACGTTCTCGTAAAATTCAAACGGAAAACAAATGGGCACGACTGATCTGGGTAACTGCTCTTTGCTTTGAGTCCCAAGTGCGTTTCTCAAGAATAGGGTTTGCTATCTTTAGAAGGGTCAATGACTGCTTAGGGTTTCTCTTCGCCCCCGATAACCACTTGGAATGGGAAACCATAAACAGCTGTACTTAAAAGTCAGAATCAACAGCAAAGGAATACAAACTCTAGAGCATTTGTTCATCTACAACTAATAAATTGTTACCAAATCATCATCAGCGCGTACGGGGAATGCTACTAACCTTTCGTGTGGGTCATTCAAGCTGCTGATAAACGATGTATTTAACATCGACTGAATCTGGGATGTACTCACTTCATCGAGAACAAAATGGACGAACTGTTCAATTGTAACCAAAAGTTAGCTTCGGTGAATTACCGTGATAACATCTGAGTACCCTGAGCCAAGTGTTGCAGATTTGATTGCTCACATCAAGTTGATGAAGGCATTCCAAACTGAACGTGTCTCTGTAGCATCTGTTATTGTTAATTTGTTCACACTAATATCCAAGTTGGGAGTTGAATTAAATTAAGTTCAAAAACATGTCGCAAGAATACGACGAAGTTCATCCCGTGGAGGTGACAGCACATGCATTGCTCAATGCACCGCTCGACTCTCTCAATGAGAACTTCGAGCTGTTGAGCCAGTCACAGCTTATACTACTCACCCGGTTGAGGATCATAGAAGAACGGCTTCAGAGTTTCAAGAAGGTAGTGATTGATGAAAAGAATATTGTTGATGACAAGGAGTTGAGTCGGGATTTGCATAAAATACGAGAGTTACGCAAGAGATTGGGCGTGGTGGTTAAGACTGTGGAAAAGGTCGAGGAGAGAATGGCTGTGCCTAAGCCTAAGGTTGCAGAGTAATAGTACTGATCTACTTTTTGCATCAGTATATTTCCATATTTTGGTCACATGACTACAGCACATACCAAATATTCACACTCATATTCATTTCATTTTACATATGTAACTATAATCTGTTTATCCACATATATTTAATATCTCTGCTTATACACTCATCTATTACCCATTATAAATACACTTAGAAAAACTTCAAAAACTGGTATGGGTATCCGGTGCCCTTGACTGCAAAGATCAGAAGGAATCCACTGTATGCGAGGAAGAGCAAGGCGCTCACTAAGCACACAGCAAACAAGTGCACCAGTGGGGACTTGATTTCTGGTAATCTCTTCCACAAGATGACGACGAGCAAACTCAACACTCCGTACACGAAGGAAACAATCTGGGTTTCGACACCCAATTGAGTTTGCTGGCCTGGGGCAAAGTACTCTACCTTTCCGTTGGGGAGTTCTCTGAGGTAATTGGAGTTTCTGATCTGGTTGAACATGTATCCTGTAGTGAGCAACAAAATGGCAATCAAGGAGAAACCGCTCCACAACAAACGCGAGGCAATGACTGCCCACAATTGTGCTCTGAACTTTCTTACAACCATCACAAACGAGAACGACCCGAAAGCGTTGATCGCGATACGGGTGTAGTCAGGAGGAATGTGTTCTGTAATAGGGTGACCTGTGATCTGGGTGAACCAATTCATCAACAAAGCCTTGTGGCTGCCTTGAAAGAACTGGTAGTCAACCTTTTCCTGAACAAAGTTGTTAGTCTTGGTGGATGTAGATGGAGGGAAGTAGAATACCTTGGGGATGTTATCCAATTGGAAAAGCTGGAAGATGGCCTTGGCATCCATAAAGTCGGCACTCAAGAAGTAGACGTTCTTCTTTGCAACAGCGCCGGCTGCAAGCTCGGCTTCATCTGGGACCTCCAACTCAGCACCAGACAATCCGTTAGGATGGTCCAGGTACCAACTGTAAGCAACAGTTTCATAGTCTGGCTTGAATTCCCTACACAATGCACAGTTGATCTGGGTAGAGTCGGTGGCCAAGTAAAGAATCAAATGGTGATCTCTCTGACCATTCAAAATCTCTTCAAAGTTCTCATCCGTCAATCTGATGACTCTATTTTTGGACGACTTGACAAGACCTGTCAATTCATCGTTGGTAAGACCAGCGATAACAGTAGCCAAGAACGTAGCAAGAATTGCATACAATTGGACACCAAACTTCATCTTGGGTTCTTGTAATTGTTGATTTTTCATTAAAACACGTCAAGGTAAAAAGAGGCTGTAGGTCACGTGGGTGGTGATATTTAGGTGAAGCAGGTAGAGGTTATCAAATACATGTTACTGGTATTGCAATGATTACTGCGTGGAATGATTGTTAGTGGAGTTGGGATGAAGTTAAGAAGTTGAGTTGATAAATTTCTCTGAATTTTTGTATATTACATGAAAGATGAAGAACCAGGGTCTACTATTCACTCTTATTCCTGTTATATGTACATTTGTATCTGATTCAATTGAACTATTTCAGGATTTAATCAAACCTTCTTTCTTCTACTGTACATCTTGAGTTAATCTCAATTTCAGTGCCTCAATCATTCACCTCTCATGTCAGTGAAAATCGTCAATCATCTTAAAATTGTAAACTTGCTTGAACAACCTATATCAACCACACACGATCCCACACCCATCTCAAATCGTTCCACTAACAACACATACTCAGCAGGCTCTTCTGTCACCGCATCAACATAAACTCCAAACAACGAGTCGTTCCATTTTTCATTTATCTGGACAGGCTTAGAGTTTTTCACCTTGAATAACGAACCTCTCATAGCACTTCTGTAGTCGGATACCAGCTCAAACTGCTGCTTGTGAAAGTTGTTGAAGTACTTGAGGTGGAAGGTAAAATTCGCATGGTGGTTCTCCACCGTAAAGTAGACCTTGAATCGACTGCGACCGCCCCAAGAGTACTCTCGAGTTTGCTGGAAAAGTCCCAAGCTGCTTGGGATTTTTGTTAAGCTCACATTTTCGATAGTTGTGCTATGATTAACAAATAATGAGTACTCTGTGGGTTCTAAGTTTCGGTTGTAGGTCGACAAAACCAACTTGTAGAATCCCTTTTGGAGGGACTTGAAACTGCTACACTGGAACACCTCATTGTAGCTGTCGCTGAACAAAAGCTTCGACTTGTCAAAGTTCCGCAACTGGAGATGCTTGTCTGAGGAATCACAATGGAATGCATGGATGTTGACCGACTGCTTGGCGGTGGAGAGAGTAACCAAGGCATCAACTGTTCCTTCTTTGACTTCCAACAAGTATTGTGGGTTGTCTACAAACGTTGACAACGTCCAGTTTCCACCTCCCACCTGCCAGGTTCCAACTTCAGCAGGACGGTTCACAGGGTACAAGAAGCGTGGTTTGGATAGATCTGTTTTGAAGTTGCTGAAAAGTGACATTGTGAAGTTGCAGCTTTGGTTGCATATAGTCACTATGGTGTATGATTGTTGAGGCTGAACCTGAAGTTTCACCAATATGAGCTTCTTCTTGGTGTATTCAGTGGAGGAGTTAATGCATTTGTATTGGTTTGGAGTGAGTACTCTATCGTTCTGGGTCTCATAAACTAACACCTTTGTTAGTTTATCCAATTTGAAAGGCAAGTGAGTTTCCAAGAGAACCCAGACTTCTTGCTTGTTTGATGTTGGGTTGGTAAAGCTATGCTGGGGGTGTTGGTGGAAATGTTGGTAGGATGTGTAGATAAAGTTTGCATTGTTTTCGTGAGTGAATAAGGATGATTTGTCCCAGTTGATGTACAAGAACTTGAAGTAGTTCAAGTCTGACATTTTAAGAAACCGTTCCGAGTACTGGTCGTTCACAATCCACGGGTTCTTCAACGTGATTTCACCAGTGGATTCGTCGTAGCTGTGGATTGTGTAGTCATGTTCAGAAATCAAGTTAAGTTCCGTTGATAATTGTCTTGTAAGGTTTCCAGTGCCAATTCCTAGTAATAGCTTACCACTCTTGTAGAGGTTCCACAATGACGCAAAGTTTTCTGGAAGCTTAAAGTTGTTTATGGGGATGATTTCAGGGATCCAACCTGTAAGAATGAAGGTGTCTATGGACATGTTGGACCCTAGAAACTTGTAGCCGTGGCCCATGATCTTTAAAAATGCTTTCTCAATAAGTGCTGGCCAGTACAACTTCTGGTTAATGCTTGATGTGAGAAATAGATTTCTGTTGGAATTGTTGATCATTGGGAGTTTGTTGTCTATGGTAACCAATCTTTCTGTTCCATTGAATCTTAATTTGACCCTGTACTTTGTGCTTTGGAGGTTGGGGGATATTAAGGTGATTGGAAAGCTGTGTTGCATCTCGACTAGCGATAAAAAGGAGGAAACAAATGAACAGTTTTCCAATACGTCTTGATACAAGTGGGAAAGATCGTTTTGTTTCAGTGTCCAGTCGATAGCCTCAACACCTATGATCCGTGCATCTATTGCCTCCGGCAACTTCAACTCGTCGTCCTTGAAAGTACGTGACAGTACAAATAAAGGGTCTAGAGACAGTATTTGAGGTGAAAACTGGACAACAGGATAGTACTCATTCGAACCTATCTTGCTACTGAGCCATAGTATCTTTTCCGTAAAGGCAAGAGGTTCCTTTTCCAAACGGTCGTACAAGTTGAGAGTGAACTTGGAAAGCAGTTGGGTCATCAGTTTGTCTAGCTTGTTTGATTTAGAGACGCTGTTGAGCAGGTTGACGGCTTGGATACACAGTTTTCTTGCTTGCTTTGTGTTTGCCATGCTAAGCTGGAAGTACGTCTGGTGAATTGACTCCAAGAAGGAGTCTAGATCGTCCTGGAGCAGCATCAGGTCCTTGAGGTAAATCTATGTTTAACGTGATTTTCAAAACGTGATTGTATTTTTCAAATCAATATGAAGGGACAGAAGAGCCTACCAGTAGTGCCATTGGTGGCCGTGCTTCTTCTTGTTCGGTTGTTCAATGCTTGCACAATTCAGACCTTCTTCCAGCCGGATGAATTCTATCAATCGTTGGAGCCCGCACACAATTATGTGTTTGGGTATGGCTACATAACATGGGAGTGGAAGGAACACTTACGTCTGTCGATCCATCCATTCATATATGTGGCGGGATACAAGATTGTTCAGGGTATTGTGCGCATACTTGGGTTAGACTACAATCAAGAAACAGAATTGGTTATTCTAGCACCTAAAGTAATAGGAGCTATTATTGCAGCGACAGGAGAGTACAACTTGTACAAGTTTGCACAGATTTACACACGCGATGAGGAGTTGGCACGCACCACGCTTCTCCTCTCGATACTCAATCCGTTCAACTGGTACTTTTGGACGAGGTCGTTTTCAAATGGGTTCGAAACAGTGCTAACGATAATTGCGTTACGATTTTGGCCCTGGCTGCGCACGTTCAACTACACCAACTACGTCGTCAGCTTGGCGTTCGGGTTCACGAGCTGCATCGTCCGACCCACGAACGCGATCCTCTGGGGGTTCCTAGGCGTTCGGTTGCTTCTTTCGAAAGCAAAGAAAATAAAGGTGGTTACCATTACGGTGCTAGTCTGTAGCACCTTGTTGGCCCTGAGTGCAATTCTCGACTATAAGTTTTACGGAGTGCGCACCTTCCCCATCTACAACTTCCTCGAGTTCAATGTTGTACGCAACTTGTCTATTTTCTATGGCCTGGCTCCATGGCACTTTTACGTGTTCCAGGCCGTGCCCTTGATGATGATGACGTACTTGCCGTTGATGGTCTTTTCCTTGGTTGCAAAAAACGGCAGGTGGAGGGCGGACCCGCTCGTACACACTGCTGTCGTTGTAGTCGCGGGGTTCTCGCTTATCGGGCACAAAGAGTTTAGGTTCATCTATCCGTTGCAGCCAACGTTTGTGATGTTGGCAGCGTCGTCGGCGCTAGCTGTATGGCACCGCTGGCGGAGTTTACGGTGGGTGCTAATGGCCGGGATCATGGTAACCAATTTGGGCATCAGCTACTTGTTCACTCGGGTCAACGAGCGAGGAGTCATGGATCTCATTGGCCAGTTCCGCAGGGAGGAGGTCACTTTTGGCTTGCTCACACCATGCCATTCAACACCATGGCAAAGCCACTTGCACAACCCAATCCACCAACAGCAGTCATGGTTTCTCACGTGCGAGCCTCCGCTACATTTAGAGGCTGCAAACTATGAAAATATTCGGCAGTACAGAGACGAGTCCGACAGATTCTTCGACGACCCAGCCGGATTTTGGCAGGACACACGAACCTTAAGCCCAGACAGAATTGTTGTGTTTGAGGGGATGCAAGAGTTTGCCAACCAACACCTAGTACAATATGCCCAATGCCAACAGATATTCAACAGTTACTTCCACTGGGACGGGCGCAGGGAGGGTTACTTGGTAGTATACTGTAAGAAATAATAAACGACCCCTCAGTATGCTCATAAATCCTTCTGGACCCAACCATTTTCAACAGTCTGCATTCCCATTCCCCCCAGTAAGCAACTCCATGTGCCTTCCTGAGTCAACATATCCGTTAAGCTCATAATCCCCAATCGGTAAATTTCATCACCAGACTGCATCCAGCGAAATCATCTGATGGTGATAAAGAAAATCCAATCACCAAAGCCCGAGTTACACAAGGCCATGCTAGGGAAGCTTCTCCTAAATCCGGCGGGACTATGCACGGATAAGACTCTCCCGAGGGGTACTACATCACCAAACCTAAAAACAGCAGGTTAGGGGCTGGGACATGGACACCAAAGACCGAGTCCCCCAAAGCTAAGGACGGCCCCACCCATACAATGCTAGGCTTTCCCCCTCCCCCAGACAAGCATTGGTTTGCAGTCGTCGCTCTTAGGAAATTTAGAGTGGACAAGTGGAAAAATTATTTTCGAGTTATGCAACACATGATGCGAACTAGACCCAAAAATCACCAGTTTGAAAAATGGAGTGGGTGACTTTTGCAATCGGGGCTGGGAGTATAAATAAGAGTCAATTGGCCATTAGTTGAGAGACTTTTTCATCATCAGTACACAGTACATCAAAACAACTACTACTTCCAACAATGTCTATCCCAAAAACTCAAAAGGCTATTATTTTCGAGACCAACGGTGGTCCATTGGAGTACAAGGACATTCCAGTTCCCACTCCCAAGGCCAACGAGCTTTTGATCAATGTCAAGTACTCTGGTGTTTGCCACACCGATTTGCACGCCTGGCAAGGTGACTGGCCATTGGACACTAAGTTGCCATTGGTTGGTGGTCACGAGGGTGCCGGTGTTGTTGTTGGCTTTGGTGAAAACGTCAAGGGCTGGAAGATTGGTGACTTGGCCGGTATCAAGTGGTTGAACGGTTCGTGTTTGTCGTGTGAGTTCTGCCAGCAGTCTGCTGAGTCCAACTGTCCAGAGGCCGACTTGTCTGGTTACACCCACGACGGTTCGTTCCAGCAGTATGCCACGGCTGATGCTGTTCAGGCTGCCAGAATCCCAGCCGGAACCGACTTGGCCAAGGTAGCTCCAATCTTGTGTGCAGGTATCACTGTCTACAAGGCCTTGAAGACGGCCAACTTGTCGCCAGGCCAATGGGTGTGTGTCTCCGGTGCCGGTGGAGGATTGGGATCTCTTGCTGTCCAATACGCCAAGGCCATGGGATTGAGAGTCATTGGTATTGACGGTGGTGAAGAAAAGGAGAAGTTTGCCAAGTCCTTGGGTGCTGAATCGTTTGTCGACTTCACCAAGACCAAGGACGTTGTTGCTGCCGTCAAGGAGGCCACCAACGGTGGCCCACACGGTGCCATCAACGTCTCTGTCTCGGAGGCTGCCATTGCCCAGTCCTGTGACTACATTAGACCAACCGGTACCGTCGTCTTGGTTGGTTTGCCAGCCGGTGCCAAGGTTGTCGCCCCAGTCTTTGACTCGGTCGTCAAGTCCATCTCCATTAGAGGTTCCTACGTTGGTAACAGAGCCGACACTGCGGAAGCCATCGACTTCTTCACTAGAGGTTTGATCAACTGCCCAATCCAGATTGCAGGATTATCTGAATTGCCAAAGATTTACGACTTGATGAAGAAGGGTGCCATTGTCGGAAGATATGTCGTTGACACCTCCAAGTAATCCAAAAGTAAGAGGCTACTCTTTATGTTTATTTATGCTTTAATGTTGATGTTATGTTTTGACTGACTTGTAATTGAGAATTCACTAAACTTTTAATCTTTCCACTTCTTTCTTTCTCATCTAAAGATCAGCAAGGATCGTAATCTAAATCTTCCATGCACGATCGGACTAAAAGAGGGGAAGAAAGACAAGCCCGAGGCTTGACCATTAAATCGAACCATTGTACCAGTATGAGGGGAATACCACGTTCAACATGTCGACAAGAACACTGATGCACGTTGGTTATCAGATCCAGACGCACAAGATGGTTTGGTTTGTGAAACGAAGGTTTCCTGTTCGGGATTGACACAAATCGTGCTGAATTGTGGAGACAAATCCGATAGGAACTACGGAGGTATGGTGGGTGCTCTAAGAGCGACTGAAATGTTCATTGGATGACAATGCTGTAGCAAAGACTACTCGCTTGGCAACTTGAAAACCTTGTGGACTTTTCAGCCTCTGGTGGTTTTATGCGGAATTGGACGATATTTTGGAAGTTTTATTTTATGAGATTAGAATGAGCAGGAAAACAATGGCCCGAGGCATGAGAACAGCTGATGGGAGGTAGAGATGCTTGATGACGTTGTTGAGCGGAATAAGTTCTCCTCATTTTTCGGAAAATGGCTGCAAATTTACTGTTGGAGATGGGGTGTGGGGGTGGGAGTACCGCATTAGGTTTGTGCAGAAGAAAGTTGCACCCTCTACTTGTAGTACTAGCAGATAATCCAATGTGAGTTGACATATTCTGATAAGAGTATAGGAAGTCATACAAGTATTTATGTTCTTGGATGGTACGCTTTTGATACATCTAGGTAATCATACTATTCGAATGCTCAAAATACTCTTGGATCGTAACCCTATGCATGGATGCTAAATACACGTTATGAATGGTAAGTACCACATATCATCAATAGGTTTTTATATTGGATTGAAGAGCATCCAGATTACTGTAATGGATGGCGAGTATCCAAACAGTCTGAGACTATCTGAATTGATCACCATAAATTGTATGTATCCTCTCGAAAAGCATGAGTGGAAGTATGAATACGACAATTCGTCTCAAATATTAAGTATCCATATCATTCCCAATATTTCTCACCTTTGATTCGAGTGTCCATACTATTCAAATTGATGTAGGTGCGCTAATTCATCAAGGCAGGTACATACCCATAAAATAGCACAATTGTAGGTTGATTATAAAGTACCCTGTTCAGATTCTCTTCAACGCTTCCTTTGCGTCCCTCTTGGTTTTCAAATATTCTCCACAACACTCAAGATCACTCTCTATCCACGCTTCTCATTCGCTTCGTTCAACAAATCCGCATCACTCTTCACCTTCTTCATCCATCTCTCAATCAATCCTTCATTCTCCAAACTCAACTTGGCTAACTTGTCATTGAGCACGTTAGTCTGGATCTGGCTCATCAAAACCTCATCATTGATGATCTCAATTGTCTTGTCTTTCTCCTTGAGTTCCCAGTTCAAGTTTTGGATCTTTCTTGAAAGCTTCTCATTGGCCTTTTCAAGCTGTGCAATGGTAGCTTGTTTCTGCTGAAGTTCAGCATTCAACAGCTGCGTCTTGAGAGTTGTCTGATTCAACTGATGTATAAGACTCTCATTCTCCATCTGAAGTTTGTGCGACGGCACAGGCAGCGACTCTTGCATGCCCGACATGATTGGAGGAGGCAGCGACGAATCCACCAGACGAGGCAACTGCTCTAACTGAAGCAGCAACTGAGCGAACGCACGGAAGTACGCCGAATCCTTCTGCTCAAACACATCTCGCACATCTAACTGCTCGAGTATCGCAGTGGTCCATGATCCCGAACACATGGTCCAAAATTTGGTGATGTCTTTTCGATAAGTGCGATTTCTTAGGGAAAACATAAAGAAAGACCACTACAATAGCAGCACTTATCGTCTAAGCAACCGGATTTGCGTGAGCACTTGAGCATCAATCGACGTTTGGAAATCCTATATACGTTGTTAGCTTGCTTCTGCTGGCCTGATTGAAGCAACGATGAGCCAAACAACGTCTTTCTGGCGAAGGTCAGTCAACGTGCAACCTCAGCAGACCAAGGAAATACAGCTACATCAGAGCGAAGTACCGGTGGATATCAATGCGGGGAATGACAATACTGAAGGTGGTGGTGCTGACGAAGTGAAGAAGGAGGGATTACTGATGTCAAATGGACATGACATTGGAGGTGGCAAAACCAGTCTGGAAACCCCAGTTATTGAACTGAATGATGAAGAAGTGAACCATGAGGAGAGTGAGAATGCTAATCAGACTAATGAAGAACTAGCAAATCAGACTGGTGAAGCTGATAAGATCAAAGATGCTGACCAGACAGAATCTGTGAATATCGAAAGTCAGAGTAGCTGGTGGTGGTACCAAGCGGAAGTCAGGAAAGCAGGAACAAGGTGGTTTTGGTCCCAAGACGTGACCACTGTTAATGATTCTGCTATTGTCGAGGAGCCCATAGCAGATAGCATTCAAGATATACAGCATAACGAGGAAAGTGAACCTCGAGATAAACCCAATGGATTGGTTCCTGAACCAACCGAGCCAAAAGACGACTGTGCTGTCAGTGACATTTCAAAAGATGACATATCACATGAAGTACCAAGTATAACTGTGAATGGAGAGGGAACCTCCAAAATTATAGAACAGAACAATACTGAAAATACCAAGAAAATCCCTACAGAAGCAAAGGAAGCTAAAACCGCTGAAACCGAAACCACTGAAGCTGAAACCACTGAAGCTGAAACCACTCCAGTTGTAACCACTCCAGCTGTAACGACTAAAGCTCAAACCAACCCAACTGAAGTAAACAATGACACACCTAATGTCCCTGCGGAACCAGAAGTAACCAGCGATGCATGGGTAGATTGGTCTCTACAATACAGACGTCTCAGCACCGTCATCTCGTATCCCATATACAGAAACTCTTTTCTGGATGAGAATACACCTCTTATAGAAGCATCAAAGCCAGAGCCTGTTGCCGAACAAACAGGCTGGTTCACATGGATGTGGGGCAAAGCAAACGACGAGGACGACGAGGATTCCAGTTCTGAAGCTGGCGGAGACGAAAGCACCGCTGAACTCTATCGATCTGCAAGGAAAGCGATAGAAACCACCCAGGAATCATCACAATATGCATTCAAATCAACAATTATCGAGCATTCAACAGGGGTTCTTCACCCTAAGGGACAACGGAATTTCTACAACCAACAGCAACTTGAGTTAGCCGTGAGCGACACACTAACCGAGTCGCAGCCCGTTCGGTACCCTCTGAAGAAACGTCCCTTGACACAGAATGAGGTCCAGGAGCTCACATTAGTAAGCCAACAGTCGCTGAAACAGACACTGCCTGACCCAGACGTTCCTACGGAGAACCCACCCTTGAGACTCTATCCCACATTTGAGTCCAACTTTCGCCGCATAACAGTAAAGACCAAGGTGAGGTTAACGTTTGAGGACTTGTTTTGGAGACAGCAGACGTCTGAGAAGCACTTGTATCGTTCGACATGCCAACAAATCACAGACAAGCTGAAGAGATGCAAAAAGGTGTTAGTTATTGGAGTCCACGGGTTCTTGCCGATTAAACTCGTGAGAGCATTGATAGGACAGTCGACGGGAAACTCGATTGCGTTTGTCAACAGTGCTGCCAGGAACATCCACCAGTGGCTTCGTGAAGGAAACAACTCTTACGATGCGGACGAATACGACATCCAGTCTATTGCGCTTGAAGGCGAAGGCAAGATTAACGACAGAGTGACCAAGTTGCTGAAGTTGTTGAGCAATTGGAAGAGTACGATCGAGGCGAGTGATTTCATATTCATGGTGTCGCATTCACACGGAGTTCCTGTTGCGATACACGTCCTTGCTGACTTGTTGGACAGTTTGGACACGAAAAAGAAGAGGAAGATTGGGTTTTTGAGCATGGCAGGGACGGTGAGTGGTCCTTTCCAAGGACTTGACTCTAAGATTGTGATTCGTGCGTTCTCACCACGAGAAAAGGAGATTATCGGCGAGTTGTTTGAGCTCCAGCGACCCAACTCGCCGGTGTCGATCCAGTTGGATCTTTCCATGAAAAGATTGATACTGCACAATGTCAAGGTTACGTTTGCGGGTTCAAACAACGACCAGTTTGTGCCACTTGCGTCTGCACTAGGGCAGAAGTACTTGCATCCGAACATCTTCCGGACTGTGTACGTGCCACCCAAGAGCGAGGTGCCCAAGTTCTTGGATCGCTTCTTTGGGATCGTGCTTGCTATGAGTAACGTAGGCTGGTACGATGACCAGCTGTTGCTAAGAGAGATAGGCGACGCATGTGCCGGGTTAGTTGGGAGCGATGGCGGGCATTGCAGGATGTATGGCGAAGACGAGGTGTACATGACAGCGATCCGACAGGCGTTGGAGACGACAAGTTTGGTGAATGCCAGCCACCACCGCCTCCAAGTGGAGGTGTCAAGGTTTAAGTTCCCCACTGTAGCGACAGGGGGCGTTAGTCTTGAGAATGTGTATGAAATTCCGTGGAAGGTGCGCAGTTTGATAGAGGATTTGACCAAGGTTAAAAACATAGGGAACTTGCAGTTGCTCCGAGAGTTATTCCAGGAGTACGCAAAGTGGGACCCGCAGCAGAAGGTTTGGAGAGACATCAAGATGTTCTTCAGTGGATTGGAGGAGTTTGATGTGGAAGAGTTAGTTTGACAATGGAACAATCAATGCATTTCGACTTAATATAGATAATAGTATGAAACGAAGACTGATCCAGCTTCTAGAATTTAAGTTTAGACTTCCAATCAGGGCCGTTAAAAGTTACTCGAGAGGTATTGTTCGAGGAGAAGTTGTTTTGAAGTTAGGTTTTGGAGTAAGTTTTGGAGTGGAGTATGAAGTAGACCAGGGTATAGTTATGTCAGATTGAAAGTGCGAAGACGACACTGCATTGAAGCCTGGACCAAAAGCAAAGGCATTTGAGTCCCGTACAAATAGGACATGATGTTTTGTGAAGGCTGAATGCATTACAAGTAGACGAGGATAACTTAATTAGGACAAAAATTAAGGTTTTCGCAACCTTAAATGCAACGAAAGCACAGGAGAAGCCTAAACCCAAGCCGATGAAAGCTTAAACGGGAAAGAGAGGAGGCAGCAAGTGGTAAGTGCTTGCATATAGTGGGCAGAGTGGTGCGTACTAGGATGACAAGCTACCTAAAATCCGTGTGGGCACGCAACCAGGTATGATATGAGAGGGCCTGATGGGAGGGGGAATCTTGTGTTATCGGTGCTCTGAAGAGTCTAGATTGTTGGTTGTGCCAACGTTTTTAACTTCTTAGATTCTTCGAAATAAGGTCGAGAAGTTAATTATGGTTAAAGTTCTATTGTTGGGAACCAAGGGGGATAAACTTTGGAAGGTAAGGCAGAGTCGATACGGGACGCACTGGGATTGTTTTCTGCAGTGGAGGCCTCGAGGCTATTGTACGTATTAATAGATGTGTGAAGAATGTCCTTCGTTAATGTTTGATCTCTAATTGTTCTGTTCAGAGTGTATTGGGTGCGTTTGATTGCGGGGAAATCCCAGGGAGTTTCTTTACAACGGGCCTTGGGGAGCAGCTGAGCAGGCTGATGTGGCTAGTCTGATGTGACTAGGCTGAATGACTAGGCTGAGTGACTAGGCTGGAGTGTGGGAGACCGCAACTCTTGTGTGTCAAATACACTTTGTGACGGGCCCGTGAGTCGAGGCTCGCAATGGGAGTGGTTGGTCGCCTTGTATGCTGTGCGGATATTTGATAGACGCAAAAGCTTGTCGAGTCGTAGCAGAAGGACGTTTACGACGTGAGTTATGACGTAGGGTAGTGTGTTGTTGCGCGGAGCAGTGCAGTGTGATCTGTGGTGTGCTTCTACGGTAGGGAGACACCAATTTTTCTGCAACTACCAACAGGGGACATTCTATATGCTTGGCTGGAAGCTAATTGAAGTAGGAGGCAGCAGGTCAAACGTTTCGGGGACACCCCGAAATATTTTGAGCTACGTGTAGACGAAGAAATGTCAAGAGAAGCAAGGAGAGAAGGATATGCACCAAGAAAATGCCCCCTTGATTGGGAATTCAGTTGAAGGCAATGCTTGAGCTTTGAAACTGTTGCAACCTTTGCAGAATTTTGATGCGCCGAAAAGGTTGCAAATCTTGCATAGACAGTGTGAGGGAGAGATAGTGTGACACAGACAGTGGTAATCCGGCCAATGAACGGAGGCAGGTGGAAAGAGTAGAGTCATAGAGAGTAAAGCCGTAGAGAGATCGAGAAAGCCCAGGTATATCTTTGTGAAGAAGTGTAAGGCAAAAAAGGTAGGGGTGGGACTGCCTTTCGGTTGCAAGTGAAACTTTCGATGAGGTCAAATCAGACTACAGCTTGATTAGGCGAGACGAATCCTCCAAAGAGAAATGCACCGCTCTGTGCTGCCGGAGGCAGTTGCCATTCATTTGCACCACTTGCACCATTTGCACCCCCAGTTTTGGCCTCCGTTTATTCTACCAGGGCAAGTAAATCTGGAGATGTGAAATCAGCATGTTTCAGTAGATACGATCGAACTTATGCTTGTTGTGCTACTCTTTGTTGGTCTCACCTGTACGTCATAGAGCCGTTCATGCACTTCACTGATAGACCCAATATTCTCCATTATTCTCACTCTTCCATTCATCTTCTGTTCAATTACACCCGACAAAGGAACGCACTTGTCGTTTCTACTTCATCTCCAGATCCACGCCAAGCACCGCCCGGCCAGCCGAGGCCCAGCAAAACAATGCCCTAATGACACTATTGATGGCTGCAGTTACTTACGTTGCCGTGAATAAGCGAGCCCCAAAACCAAGTACGACGACTGCAAAAAAAAAAAAAACACTTTTGGGGGAACTGTCAGACTGAGCGAGCGAGCGAGGTGGGGGACGCACTTTGAGCACGGCACAGCAGCTAAATCACCAACCAAGAACTGGTTGGTGTAACTCGGTAAAAGCCTAGGGTACGGATAAGTGCAGTCTGTTAAAGAGGTATAGAGTACAGAGGACAGTGGTTTTAGTGGCAGCAGAAGAGAAGAGAAGAGAAGATATGTTTCAGAAAACCGGTATCCCCCGCGAACCCCCAGATCAAAACGCCTATGCCGGTCAAAAGAAAACCCAATACGCTACGAGGTGTTAGCTACCAAGGGCCGCTGGTCGTTGCTACCAGGTCACTACAGCATGCCACTACGCCATACCCTTACATACCATTCTTTAGAGTAGTAGCTATAACATTCTATACTTTACTACCATACCATACTTGCAATTATAAGCTATCATAGTAGTGCAGATGTACACCACCGGATACCAGCTACTCCTACCTCACTGCGTATGGGTGGTTTGGTGGTACGGGTGTCGAGTGCTTACAACAATAGCATTTCCAGCATAACCATTGGCCAACCCCCTTGATCATTTGTTGCCTTACCCTTTGTGGGAGCTGTTAGAGGACCTAAAAGAAAATCTGTGCACCTCGCCCGCCCTTGTTGTCAGAGTGCGTTTTGTGGACCCACCGGCGAAGAAAATACACAACAAGTCCCACCCGAGCACAAAGCAGCACCACCCTAGCACCCATCCCTATAGCTTACAACAAGGTACCTCTGTTTCGCTCTAAAACCAGACATTTCTCTCGCTGCTGTTGCTGCTGCTGCTGAGCAACAAGTGAGAGCGCAGCCCATTTTCCCGTTTTCACATTATTTTTTGCCGCACCTCTGCGCTTTTTATTTTTTCTGTTTCTTAAATGCTACATGCATGAAGTCCACTTGTGTGTTTGTTACTCACTGATTAACAGTGCCAATGTCCTGGCCCGTCGTGGACGGTGCGAAAAGTATATAATCTGCGGTGGATCCAGCTTGGGAAGCCTCCTTAGCGTTCGATTCTGGTTTATCGTAAAGCTTTGTCCCGCAGTGTACATTGAGCTGCATCGTAACACAAGTTGGTGAGTTACAAAGCGAAAATTCCGCCTGTGACTTTCACATTCAGCTTCACCAGAGTAACTATCACCTACCATACCAGCAGTATCCGTGTACTTCACAGACTGCACCAGTGCCCGCACCAGTGCCTACAACAGTACACCAGTGCAATTACACCGACCATCCGCATTATTGCCCACCCAGTGACCAATCTTGCAGAACTGACATCAACCTCCTGTATACACTCCCTTCGTGCGCGAACAAAAACGAATCTCAAATCCTTCTCAAAAAGTAAGGAGCGATTTTTGGAAATATATATAAGACCAACTCCCACGTTTGCAGCACATTGTATGAGCAAACATGTCCTCCGATGAGATGTCGTCCAAGCGCACCCGTGCTTCTGGTGAGGTCCTAGACTTTTTGCTTCTAGAGTTTGAGACGAACGCCAATCCGCTGCCGGATCAGCGTAAGGAAATCAGCGTGAAGACGGGCATGGCCGAGAAAGCGGTCAGAATCTGGTTCCAGAACCGTCGTGCAAAGTTACGCAAGTTCGAGAGGATGTCCAAGCTGCTGACCGCATCCGTCAGCAGTGTCGGCAAAGACCTGGCAAAAGACCTCAACCGTCGCAGCTATCACCTGAGCAGGTCCAACTCTTTGAGCATCAACGATTTTGGCTTGTCCAACCCACAGCAACAGCAGCAGCAGCAACAACAACAACAACAACAACAACAACTGCAACTGCTGCAACAAACTGTGCAACACTCACTTCCCAACAGCATCCCAATCGAAGTCAACGAAAAATACTGCTTCTTGGATTGCTCGTCCCTCCTGGTCGGCCTGTGGCAACGCATAAAACTGGGCTACCACGACGAGTTCGCACTCAAAAACAACTTGGTCAACTTGTCGCCCTTCACACTCAACAACACCATGAACAACGTCGACTTGCTTGTGATTTTGCTGAAACGCAACTCTGAAATCAACTACTTTTTCTCTGCCATCTCCAACAACTCCAAGATCTTGTTCCGCATCTTCTACCCGATCTCCTCGATCGTGACGTGCTCGCTCTTGGACAACAATATCAACAAAGAGAATAACGAGTTGCGTCTCTCGTTGCTGCACAGACCAAAGTTCCTGGTGTACTTCTTCAACGGAGTCAACGCCACGTCGAACCAGTGGTCCATCTGCGACGACTTTAGCGAGGGCCAACAGGTGAGCCAAGCCTACTTTAGCGAGGGAGGTACCTCAATCCCACACGTTTTGGTTGGTGTCAAGAGCTCGTTGCAATACTTGAATCTGTTCATATTAGAAAACAACCTGATACACCCCTTGCAGCAACAACAGCAGCAACAGCAGCAACAGCAGCAAGTACAAACACATAACCCCAACTACCCTAACCCTACGCCGCCAGATTCGGCGGTCGGGTCGTCACTCCCCGCAAAATATTCTGCCCAGCTGTATATTCAGTTTGACGACAACCACAACACCGGCAACTTGCAGTTTATCGCAGACGACTTGAGCAGCTTGTGGGACGAGAATGCAGCCGTGGCGATCACGCCCAACAGATCCAACAACCATACCCCGGTAACTACACAATCATACAACTCGACCGCCTTTTCTGCGTCCGCAAACGCCCCCTTCCACTCACGCAACGTGCCTGGGTTTCTGCCGTTGACCAACTTTGACCTGGTGGCAAGCCCCACAAGCGTCCCACACATCAAGAACAACCACTCTTTGGCCGTGACACCCGTCAGTGGCACGTCGAGCCTGAACCAGACTCCTGCACAGTCTTCACGCACACATACCACCGCTGCGGCCGCCGAGCATGACACCTACAACGACTTGTTCACAGGGCAGGACCCCTACAATGTGCTCCAGAGCGCCAACACCCCGGACTTCTCGTCCTTTGGCCACGAAGTGCACATCCCCGCGCAGCACCACCAGCAGCCACAGATGACGGGCCACAGCATCACCAGCAAGGACTCGGATCAGAGCAACTTGGACTTGCACAGCCCCTCTGTGCCCTTGGGCAAGCCACCCAGCAAGAATGCGCACTCGTACACACACACAGCAACCAAGCACAGCCAGTACACGAACGGCGTGCTAGGAGAGTCTATGAACCCCACCAACACGTTTGATTTGTTGGAAGATACGTTGCACAATGAGTTTGACTTTGCATTGATGGAAGAGAATGGCAGTCCGCAGAACAATGCTGCTCCAGCCAACCCTGGCAACGGTGCGACGGACCACAACACGCCCATGGACAACCTGGGTGCTGCCAACTCGTCTGCAGGGCTGGGCTCGGGCAACGTGGACAGCTTCATCGACTTTGGAAGCAACTACCCATAGATGCTCTACACTACGCTACAAACTCACCTTCATTGCATTCAACTTGTAATTTTACCGGATCCTTTCACTTCGTCACTAACGAGCATCTATGTTTCTGTCAGTTCTTAATATACTAATTCTTCTTTTTGGGGTTTCTGCGGATCCTTTCGTTAAGCTATTAGCTTTAAAATACATGAGCGAGTTTAGAGTCAACCATTACTGTAAAATCTGTAGGAAGAGCAGCGCCAATGATGTAGGAAGAGCAGCGCCAATGATGCAGCAAACAACAAGCACATGAACTCATCGATTGCTTTCCAGAGAAGCTCCTGCTGGGTTTAAGGTTTTGAGAGGGGTAGATATACACCCAAGTCTAGGCCTTGGGTGGGTCCCATGCATATAAGCCACCATACGTCCGGAGCTGAATAGGGCCGGATCTTGGGATCGTTACCAAACTGGAAGGTGCACCGGCAGGTAAGTCTTTGGTGGTCGTTACCAAGGCCAGACAGCCAAACAAGAAGAAGAACCACACCCCCTCAGGTAGATTGGGGCTGAATGTAGTACGTCAATGAAGATGAATAACTGCTGATAAACACGAGAACCCCCAAAAGTTCCCATACCCCATACCCCATACTGCGTTTCCATAATATACATACCCCCAGTCAAGCACCCCCTCAGACGCTTCTACGGTCCTGCTTCTTATTCCAAACAATAGAGGCATCTCGATCATCAGGAGTGGGCTTCTTCAAGGCTTAACGGGTTCGTGTTGGAATGGTGGAGATATCGGTGCGTTGGTCTCCTTGTCAACGCATGTTTGAGTCTGAAGGTTGCAGATGGCAAGAGCTTGGTTAAGGGCCAAACCCATGTGGTAGGTTAGGTGAAGACGGGTTCCGTGGGTATCGTCTTGATGGCTTGGAATGTAACAGTAGAAGGGGAGTCAAGTACCTACTTGCAACAGACTCATAACATAAAACTTGCAAAGCTATCAATTCGCAACGATGATCTCATAACTAGACTTCCTAACCAGCAACTGGATTTAGAGCTGGGTTTGAGTTGATCGTGTGGTATGCGGTATGGAGGGGAACATCTCTGTAAAATAAAGAAGAAATGTTTGTTGCAGAGCACTGACTGCCCTTGCAGAATGTGTTGATGAAGTAGCTCCCTCTGCTTGATCTGCTCCAAAACTTTTGCAACCATATACCTTAAGCTCACGTGACGTGATTTTATGATCTAATTTTTCAGCTGCGTGAAGTTGAAGTTAACGAAACAACGCCATGATACGAAGTGCACGGTCTCTACTGACGGCACGGCCTGATTTGTCGAGTCTTCTTCCGAAGAAAAGAACGTTAAACCGAATACTTTTTGACAACAGCAGTCGGCTTTCATATAACAAAGTTTTCCCAGTGCTCCAATCAATTTATAAGAATATAAACGAACCAGAAGCCATTAGACTCCCCAAATACGTCAACAGTGATGATCTCATGTTGTTCAAGAACGTTTTATCCACCATCAGAAATACCACCAACTCAATAAACAGAAACTTGGTGGACTTGGAAAATGAATTGGTGGAACAAGCTGCTGAACTCGGCAACAACGACGCTATAGCGATTCTCGCATTCGAGACCATAGGCAATAGACTACAAAACTCAACTGAAGTTCTGAAGGAAGACTATAACTATGCCAACGAACTTGTGCAAAAGTTGACGGAAATGAAACATCCATTGGTTTTTAAGTTGGCTGGTGATTTAGCATTCAAACAAGGTTACCATGTACAAGCTGCAGAATACTGGATCGAGTTTGTGGGATTGGAACCAGATACGTTGTTGGCATCCCAAGTGTACTCAAACTTGGGGATATACTACTTTCAGTTTGTCCTGCCCAAGCCAGACCTAGCACTTGCAAAGAAATACTTTGAGAAGAGCATCAAATTGGGCGAATTGGATAACTTCACCATCCAGTCTCACTATTATTTGGGACAGTTGTATGTCAACACCAACCCTTTGACTGCCAAATATCACTTTGAAATTAGCGCAAGCCGTGGACTCAAGGAAAGCTTTCCATCTCTTGGTTTCTTAGAACTTAACGTGTTCCAAAACTACCGTAAGAGTGTTGAATGGTTCCAATTAGGAATAGAAGCGAACCAAGACGTGAGTTGTATGGTTGGACAGTTTGACTGTTATATGAAATTAAAAGACTACAAGTCTGCCTTCGACGCCTTGAATAAAATTACGACAATCCGTGATAAGATCAAACTGGTGAGAGCTAAGAAGGTGACGATTCCTGCTGAAATGAAGCAATCCATGAACGTGAACGAAGAGTTGTTAGACGTGTTCTTCAGAACAAGAAAGCTGGAAGTGGACGTACTTCCTTCTATGATATCTTGATGTAAATAGAAATGTATATACTATAATATGGACAGTCTATCTGAATTCAAATCCGAAGTGAATCGTTGTCTAAGAGTTATTGGTTGTGCGTTTCCGAGACATGATCTTGTTGAGTGCAATTTTATGGACGACGAGTCATTAACTGAAGTTAGCAGTGCGGACGAGTGTGCCATTGATTCGTCGACAATGTCTTCTTCGAACCAGTTATGGGCCATGGTCTCCTCCACGTCGTACCTCTCGTCAGCACTAGCAACAAGTAAGTTGGAGATCAAGTCCAATGCGAGGTCGCTGATCTCGTCCCAGTAAGGAGAGTAGAATGCGTACTTTGCTTGCAAAATCTGCTCCTTCATGTTGGGAGGAGCCAATTCGTCGCTGAAGGGTGGGAACCCGCACAAGCACACATAAAGTAACACTCCAGTCAGCCACATGTCGACCTTAGTCAGGTAGTGTGTGTTGTTCTTGAGGATCTCTGGGGCTACGTATGCTGGAGTCCCGCACAAAGTGTTGGTGAACTTCAATTCCCCAATAAACTTGGCCAACCCAAAGTCTGCAATCTTGACTCTAATGTCGTACTCGTTTTCGTCCCAAGGACCTGTTTGTTTTTGAGCAGACAGTTCTCGTGGAGTGATGTCGAGAAGAATGTTCTCAGGTTTAATGTCTCTGTGTATGATGTTATTCTTGTGTAGGTAGAGAAGACCAGCCAACAATTGCTTAAAGAATGCTCTAGTTTCGTCTTGTCTAAGTTTTGACTTGTTTATAATTCTTTGGAAGAGCTCGCCACTGTTCATCTTTTCCAATACCAAGTATGTAGTTGAGGAGTGTTGGTTGATTGGTTCAGTGTAATGGGAGATGAACTTGACAATGTTGGGGTGGTTTATCGATAACAACAAGTTCATTTCTTGTTGGAGTTTGTCGTCGGGTGTGTGCTGTGCTGACGAGCCTGATTTCTGGGGATGGAAGATCTTGACTGCTACGATATCTCCTGTACTTCTATCTCTTGCTTCTTTGACCACCGCGTAATGTCCCAGGCCAAGTTGGTTGCCCAAGATAAAGTCATCAAAGAAGGACTTCTTTTTCTTTTCTATTGATTCATCTAGTGAGTACCTGAAGATGTAGATGCCTCCAGTTTTAGCAAATGCAATCTTGTCTCCGCTTCTCAAAAGACTACTCGAACCCTTCCCAAGTCGTTCGTCATTAACAAATAGTCCATTGGAAGACAAATCGGTGATGTTGAGGTATTCTTTGTTTTGGTTCAATGTAAGTGTTAACCTGCAATGTTTCGAGGAAACGTCAGTTCCGGTGATTTTCAAGTCGCATGTACTGCTTCTTCCTATGATAATGCCGCTTGGTTTGCGAGGAATGACAATATGAGGTGTTTCTGATTGAGTGCTATAGAGCTTAGCTATGGTGTTGTATCGTACAACATGTCGTTTTGTTGAGATTTCATCTATTTCAATGTGCTGAACAGTTAGTACCTATCAAACTGGAGGACACTGGAGTGTAGAAACACGCTCACCGTGGCATTAACGTACTCGTTTTCGTGATAAAGACATCTCTGTCGATGTTTTTGTTCAGACGCGTTAGAAAAATTTACGATCGTTGGTTTTGAGTTCAAGAGATCAGAGTTGGATCAGATGAGTAGACAGGACCATGGTGTAGCATAAGTATACGTGAGGACGCTTTTAACGACACTGTAGCGACCTGCTCAAGTTACTAGACGATAGACAGTACACCGTTTACCACACCCTTTGTGTGCAACACTCCATCTCCAGATTGTGAAATGTCGAAGGATGGACGACAGAATCGTACAATGGTGATGTAATGTCAGGATCGAGAATGTGTTCATGCGGCGTAGGAGGCTATTATGTACGAGCGGTATTGCGGACGTTATGTACATCTGGAATTCTGTATGGAGAGTGCACTGCAGACACTGTACAGTTATTTTACCAGATTCAGTTGAGAGCATATTGAGGAGAGAAGGTTTGTGTGCTGCACCTGGATTTGCAAGTCATTCAGTACGGGTTTTGACGTTACCATCATGGCTTTGATACTATCACCTAATCATTGGTTTGCAAAGCAATGATCACTCTGGTTCTGATTGTAACCTGAAAATCAAGGCACCAGAAGCAACGGACCAATCAAAGGTGCTTGGTCAAGCCACAAACAAACAGGAACACATAAAGAATAATCCAGATCGTGAGCACACAGCGATTTATAAATGCGGATATACAAAGCCAGGACAACACTAAAGCAAGAAAGCATCAGTCACAGGAGACACAGTCAGAGCAGATGGTCACAGCAGATCCTATCACCATAAAACAGCAGGTGGAAGCCTCGAACAGTACAAAGCAACAGCACAAAGCAACGCTCCTTTCAGGACAAAACAATCTGCAAGGGAGGAATTGTTCATCCGACGCACAACGCTCAACAGTTTCTGCACAATACCTCCTTGCTGCGATGCGTTTTCGTATATCACGATATCCAGAGGACTACAATTGACATTACCTTCTCCTACATTTTGACCACCAAAGTGCCGTACCATTTCACAATAGGATATAGCTGCGTTTTTGTGCGGGAGCTAAACAATCGGAGACCTGTACAGCTTCCAATACTGCCGATATGGTTGCCATTGTCTGCTTTGTGCGGTGCATAATGAATGTTGGCTAAAACCACGTTACTATGGGACTATGGAGGTGCAAAGAGAAAAAAATATCCAAGATCGTATCCAGGTATTATGCGGATAAGTCCACCCCACACTCTGGTTCTGGGTCTCCAAGTTTCACGCCGGACTTATTTATGGTTGCGAGACAGGGTGTCGCTGCTTTTTAGTTGGCATGGGTGCAAATCCTGCCAAATAATAGTGCTTATGTCTGGCGTTTTTATCAGCTTGGGCGTTCTAGAAATGGGGGAATACTGCAAAAAACATGGTGTGAGCATTTGGAATGGGTCTCACCTGTTGAAATTCAGTTTCGTTTGGTTCGTGTAGCTCGAAGCTGGGGAAAAAGTGCACCTCTCTACAATATCCTTGCGAGCAAGTCTGATACCGCATTGGCACGCAAACTGCTGGTGTCAAACGTAAGAGTCCTCTTCAACGCACCCGGGTCAAGTCGCCAGATCTTCGCTTGGCTGGCATCAGTAGCTTCAAAAACACAAATCGATTGTACTAACCTCTGGTAATCCCTGTTTCCCCAATTCGACCGCTGCTCACTTTGTGCAAAGAACAAATACGGTTGGAGGTGCGAGGTCACAAACTGCACATCTGCACGAAGTTGCTTGACTCCCTGCCGTGTGAACTGGTTGTTTGTCACCACGTACTCAATATACACAAGCGAGATGTACGACACGATTTTGTCGGCTAACACTTGGTAGTCTCCAGACGACATGGTCCTTTGCAATGGCTTCAAGTACTCTGGAAGCTGCGTTACCACCTGGTGCAACAATCCCGAGGCCTCCACGGTTTCCTCGGATGATAGGTCCCACTGCGTCGAGTTCACGTATTCCTTGAGAAGTCCCTTGATTTCCTTCCTGAAGAACTGCCCACATGTTTCGATGCATCGCTGAATCAAACTTTCGTATTGTTTGATCGAGCTATCGAAAATGCTGTGCGAGTCATTGTGCTTCTCATGATGGTGCTGGTGTTGTAACTCCTTGTAGAAGTTCCAGAGCTGAATGAATACCAACTCATACGACCATTGTTCAACTACATTGCTAACAAACCGGGCCAGGCAGTACAACTCCGTGAACCCTTCGATGATATCTTCATTTTGCTGGTTCTGGTTCTGGTTGTTAGACTCAGAGAGACCTCCAGGGATCGCCTTCAACACTCGGTTATGGTTGAATGAGTCAAACTTTGTCTTGTATAAGGCATTCAAGCGGTCACAGTACTCGTCAATCAAGTGCAAATGGATCGTCGAAACATACTTCAACTGATACTTCACCACTCCTAACGTTTGAA
Source organism: Kodamaea neixiangensis (assembly GCA_030565385.1). Taxonomy (NCBI): domain Eukaryota; kingdom Fungi; phylum Ascomycota; class Pichiomycetes; order Serinales; family Debaryomycetaceae; genus Kodamaea; species Kodamaea neixiangensis. Next base: position 134,456 of record JAJMBT010000028.1, read on the forward strand.
AGTGACTCGTCAAGTTGTTAATCAACTTGACCAAGTTAAAGGCCGAGTACGTTGGCTTCAATTGGTCAATCTGGTAATCATAGTCAACCTTAAACGCATTCTTACTCATTAAAATCTCACTCTTGAACCTGTTCAACGCCAATTCACGTTCAAAGTTGAGCCAGTTGGTGACTGCTCCGCCTTCGTCTTTGCTATGAACAAGAACATCCGCAGTAAGCCCCAACCATTTTTTGGTTGGCGTTTGCAACTTTTCAATGTACGGGTTGTACTGGTACGCAGACTTCAAACGCAGATCAAAAGCAGACAACTCGAATATCAAATGGGAAAGCAATCTGCCATACTTTTCGTCTTGCTCGTTGGTTGGGTTTTGATTGATCTTTTTGTTGATAGTATCTAACATCAGAAGCACCTTTTCACGCAACGGTACAAGCAAGGCTGTAATCACCTCAAGTTCGCCAATAATTTTGAACTTGCGGAACGTAGACCCTATAACAAGGTTGACAAGTGCCAAGTTTTCTTTGAGAAATGTTTCAATAAAGGCGAATGCCCACTCTGGTTTGGAGAGTTTATTAGTGTCTCTGTTTGGAGAATTGAAATGGTAGTGAAACCTGGTAATGATTGGCAGCAACAACAGTTCCAATCCCCACCATGTACTAGGATACTTTGGATTACCGAATCCTGCTACCTGTAACTCAATCAAAGTCTTAAAATTCTTTGAAAGGGCTACAAGTTGTGGGCTTGCTTTCGAGGTGAATTCAAACTTGGTGGTCAACCATCCACATTCAGCAACTATATCATCCATCTCTTTCACAACAATCTTCTTCCGTTCGAGAACTTGATCTTGTATTTTATCTTGAAGAATCTGCAATGCTTCCTCTGGCAAAGCTAAACCTTGTACCTCATGAGCCAAGTCTAGCAATGCAGGCAGATCCAAAGTAGCACCAAGCTTTTGCTCAATGTGAACTGCCTTCTCTAGTTGTGCTATTCTACTCGAAATAGCAACCTTCTCACGCAAATCAGCAGCGAGTTTGGCCAACACTGGCAATGACCCAAACTCCTGGATCAATGCATTGACATTCTCCAAGGCAATCTCCACTGGATCAGACTCCAAAGAATAGTTGACAACAGACACAATCTTCTCAACAGCAGCATCCAAAGCTTTCTGGTCAACAGTTTCCCTGCTAATACTTTCTGCATTGGCTCTGGAGTCAGCAGCCTGCTTAAGCGACACTTTCAAAGCCTCAAGCTCTGCAATCTCGTCATCAATACTCATGTTTAAGACAACGCTAACAATAATCGATGACCTAAACTGTAAATAAAAAAAAATGTCAAAGGGAAGTTTACAGGTTGATCCAAACTGAACATTTTTCCAAAATCGTTTTCTTAAAATTTTTATAATCACGTAGACACCATCAAGATGCAAGCTCCTGTTGTGTATATGAATACATCGACGCAGAGACAGAGTGGGCGCCAAGCTCAGATCTCTAACATCACTGCTGCCAAGGCTGTTGCGGACATCATCAGGACGTGTTTAGGGCCAAAAGCAATGTTGAAAATGTTGTTGGATCCTATGGGAGGAATTGTCTTGACTAATGATGGACATGCTATTTTGAGAGAGATTGATGTTTCTCACCCAGCAGCCAAGTCTATGATTGAGTTGAGTAGAACGCAGGATGAGGAGGTTGGTGATGGAACCACCACTGTCATTATCTTGGCTGGTGAAATTTTGGCTCAGACCTTCCCGTACATTGAGAAAAACATACACCCTGTGATCATCATTCAGGCTTTGAAGAAAGCGTTGTCTGACGCGTTGGAGATCATCCACGAAGTCTCTGTTCCTGTTGATATCGAGAACGAAGCTGCGATGCTTAAGTTGATTGGAGCATCGATCGGTACCAAGTACGTGCACAAGTGGTCGCAAAAGATGTGCGAGTTGTCTCTTAAAGCAGTCAAGACTGTTGCCGTCAAGCAAGGCGAGTACAAAGAGATCGACGTTAAGAGATACGCCAGGATCGAAAAGATTCCAGGTGGAGAGGTGACAGACTCAGAGGTGTTGGATGGAATCTTGTTGAACAAAGACGTGACACACCCTAAGATGAAGAGATACATCGAGAACCCACGTATCATATTATTAGACTGCCCGTTGGAGTACAAGAAGGGAGAATCGCAGACCAACATAGAAATCACGAAGGAAGAGGACTGGAACAGAATATTGCAAATTGAAGAGGAGCAAGTCAAGCTCATGTGCGAGCAGTTGTTGGAGCACAAGCCCGACTTAGTTTTGACCGAGAAGGGTGTTAGTGACTTGGCACAGCACTACTTGTTGAAGGGAGGTGTTTCTGCGTTGAGAAGAGTCAAGAAGTCCGACAACAACAGAGTTGCCAGAGCCGTTGGGGCAACCATTGTCAACAGAATCGAGGACTTGAAGGAATCCGACATAGGTACCAAGTGTGGTGAGTTCAAGGTTGAGTTGATTGGAGACGAATACTTTTCGTACTTGGTCAAGTGCAAGGAGCCTCAGGCGTGTACTGTAGTGTTGAGAGGCCCATCCAAGGACATCTTGAACGAAATAGAAAGAAACTTACACGACGCGATGGCTGTGACCAGAAACGTGATGTTCGAGCCCAGCTTGGCACCTGGTGGAGGAGCCACCGAGATGGCCGTGAGTGTGAGGTTAGCCGAAAAGGCCAAGAGCATTGAAGGTATTGCTCAGTGGCCGTACCAGGCTGTTGCCGATGCTTTTGAGGTTATTCCACGTACATTGATTCAAAACTGCGGAGGCAACCCTATCAAGGTGTTGTCGCAGTTGCGTGCCAAGCACGCCAATGGCGAGCACACGTTTGGAATCGACGGCGACTTGGGCAAGGTTGTCGACATGAACGAGTATGGAATCTGGGAGCCAGAAGTGATCAAGCAACAATCGATCAAGACTGGTATCGAGAGCGCATGTTTGTTGTTGAGAGTGGACGATATTGTGAGCGGTGTGCGCCAGGGATAATCGTGAAGCACGAGACAGCACAACAATCAGTAAGAAGAAATACCAAAAGGATATGACAATGGACAACGTAATGAAGCCAGATACACTCGAGCTACTCACAATGCTAACGAAGCATGTTTCTTTTGGATCCCTAGTATTTATGCTTATAGTCAGATCTCTTTGCGATCTTAAGCCTGCAAATAGACGTAATACCAAACTACATAACCATAGCGATCGAGTTTCACTTGCTGGCGAACTCACTAATTGTGGAGGATTGTAAACAGTCCTAGCTTGTACTTTTGTTTTGCTTCTTCTATTTTTAAAACGAGATGCCAGCCCAAGCTCCTTGCGATCGACATGGATGCAATTTTTTGCAATGGACGACATTATTCTGCGCGCAGCGACGTTGACGTGCGACATTTTCCTGGCTGTTATTATTTACAGATTACCGAAATAGGCAAATTGGCTGGAACCTTTGATCTGTTTGTATTGTTGGCAAGGCAGCTAGCAAGGGCTGTGGGAAGGTTAATGATGTAAGACATGATATGCGGGCGACCCGATTTGGGCTGGATGATGCATTGGCTCTCGAAATTTGCTGAGAGCTGGACGGGCTTTTTTAGCTTGGTGTAAAAGTCATACGGGCTGGTTGATTTCAGGTTGACCAAGAGAAAAAAAATTGTAGACCTTTTCTTCCAGGCCTTTTAATAGAAACCGATCAGGGGAGCAGTTAAGTGAAGACATTCGTTAGTGTTGGTTCGTCCCCCTAGATCATTAGGTATCCCAGCATTGTGTTTATTGCCTGATATCATTTTTTAGAGAGAGTTTAGAGTTGACAGTCACGAAAATCGACGCTCGTTGCATTCCATAACTAGTCTGTCCTTAATTTTAACATGTCCATGCCCAAGACTCCGTTCAAGGTGAAAACAACTTTTTCATGGGCCGGTGAGCAGGATGGTGACCTTGGGTTCCTTGAGAACGAGATTGTCGAGGTTTTCTCGATCGTTGATGAGTCCTGGTGGAGAGGCAAGTTGCGTAGAAACAACGCAGAGGGTGTTTTCCCCAAGGATTACGTCGAGTTGATCGACCCGGTCTTGTCTCACTCAGGGTCCAACTTGCTGTTGAACAACACCAGCACCAGCCTGCACACCCTGCCCTTGAAGCACCAGCTGCAGGGAACCCCGGTCAAAGAAAACGACTACTACAAGTTTAACGGCAGCAGAGCAGGCACTCCAAATGGATACCTCTCGAAAACGCTGCCTAAAAGAGCAGACGTGCTGTACGACTACGAGCACGACGTTGAAAACTACAGCTTCGATACAAGTTTCGACGAGTACAGCCGTATGGCTAAATCGGCAAACGGAGTCCCCAGCAAGAAAAACCGCTCGCCAAACAAAATGGTGTCTACAACCAACCACCCCAAGTACAAACTCCTGTACCAGCATCAAGAAGACAGAGAACGCGAAATTGAAAACTTTAAGGTATTGCAATCACAAAGCTACCATGTCAAATCAAAGCAACCAAAACAAGACGGTTATAGAAAATCAATTGGTCCTGACTACGGATACTCGAAGGCCAAAACATCAAAGCCTGCTAAAATCAGACCACTGTCGCAAGTTTACGAGTTGCCTGCCAACAAAGCTCACTCTTATGGTGAAATTCCTCGCATTGACAAGCCTCAACCACCAGTTCCAACAAACAAAACCGTGGAAAGCTTCTCGCCAGAACACTCTCCAAAACAGAAAAAGAAACTGCAAAGATACAAGGACGACGAAGAGTTTGACAGTTACGATGAGATCTCCCAAAAGAGAGCACAGTTAGAAATGGAGTTACATCAGTTGAAACAATTGCAAAAGTCCTCTCAAAAGAAGTTTCCGGGATATAAAAACACGTCACCAACCAACAACTACGACGGATCTGCTGACAGCTCATCTGTTAGTGAGGTTTTCTCGAAGAAAATTGACCAGTCAAACGATAAAAAGGTATCCAGATATGACGACGATTCTGATGAATTTGAAGGAAGAACGAGCCCATCTCGTCGCTTTCACGAAGATTCTCCTCCCCCACCCCCACCAAAGCATACGATGCCAATCAGACTGGATGAATTTCTTGAACGCAAAAAGGTTCCCTTTGATGCAGACGACTTCAAGTTTTCAGCCGGCAGCAAAGTACCCCTCACAGATGAGGATATCTACATGTTATCACAAATGCAACAGGAAGAATTGAAAAACTCAATGAGATCCTTACAAAGTGACGTGCTCAATTTGTCCGAGTTAAGTGCGACGAGTGCTGGTTCTTTCAGTAGACACAAGTACGAGCGTGAATTGAGACTACAGCAAGAGGCAAGATTAGGTCATTTGTCAATTCAAGATGAAGCTGACAAGGCTACCGAAGAGCTGAACAAGCAGTTGATGGACTCTGTGTTCCAGGACAAGAAGTCCCGTGGAAATATATTCAAAAAGATGTTGAACAAGAAGCCGGACGATAACAACGTCATGGAGAAGAAGCTTCAACAGCATGATGACGTAGATTGGGCGGCTCTCAAGGTTGAAATCAACCGTATGAACTCGTTGACATCTCAAGACAAGCAAGCAAGAACAAGAAGAATCGTGCGTGAAGAGGGCTCGCTTATCGTTAAACCCTTGGACTACATCTCTGAAATCAACACCAACGAAGTTTTGGGTGAGATTCTTGACGAGGATGAATTGGAAAACGATGACAACTTTGATGAAAGTCAGTTTTCGCTCAGTGAGATGCTTCGCAAAAAGGTGGATTCATTCATGTTGAATTATGAGACCTCGTCAGACCTTAACGAATTGATCTCTGATGTGAGTGTGAAGTTTAACAACTCAAAACTTGCACAAATTAGATGCGTGTTGGTACACATGTGCAAGTTTCTGATTGTCGACGAATCAAACAGAATTCTGCAAACAAAGCCCAAGTTGAACGACGTCATGTCCAAGGGAGAAGCAACAATCTACCAGATCAACTACTTGTTCATGAAGATCTTGGATGCTTTGAGAATTCCGTCAGAGGTAGTGTTGGGTTTCTGGAAAAAGCCCAATGAGTTCTACCACAATGAGCAGTATGTTATCAATCACTGCTGGCTTTCAATTCTAGTGGACAAGAAGTTTTCAATCATGGATACATACTGTTTCAAGAACGGGTCGGTGTGTAATATTCGTGACCATCCAGCTGGCTTCAACGAGTACTACTTTTTGACCAAGCCAATGAAGGTTGTGTCAACCCACATTCCTAGTGTTATTGACTTGCAGCATGTTTTGCCACCAATTGACCAGAATGTTGCCTTTTACTTGCCAAGAGCGTACTCTGGTTTCTACAAGTCTAAGCTCAAGTTTAGAAACTTTAATAACGCATTGACGAGATTGAAAGACTTGGAGATTTTCGAGTTGGAGTTGGAAGTTCCAACCAACGTCGAGTTGTTCTCGTTGGTGAAAACGTCCAAAATCACAACCAATGAGCTCAGTTTGTGCCAGATCCAATGGGTCAACAACAAGCGTTTGGCCAAGATAAAGGCGATTCTCCCAGAGAACGAGTCTATTGGAGTCTTGCAGATATTCGCAGGGCCCAAGGGATTACAGAAACACTTTGACAATATCCACGAGCTCGCAGTTGTTATCCCCTTGTATCACTCCGGAACGTACAAGCCATCCAAGTTTGTGCCGCGCTTCCCCACCGTCCAAAGCCAGAACAATGACTTGTACGTCAAGTCACCACAGACAGCCAAGATTGTTGCCCGCAATGCCTATAACTTTGAAGTTTTGCAGTATCCATCGTTGGGATTGAACAGTGGCCTGGGAATCATGAACCTGGACTTCAAAATTGTTATTGAGTCTCCTGGAGGAAAGTACTTCAACATGACCAAGTCAGACCCTACCAAGCCATTCGGTTCATACGAAACGAACATCAAATGCCAAGAGGTTGGTTTGTACAGAGGTTTGGTTATTGGAGACAGTGGCAATAGCTGGTACGTGTTCACCCAGTGGGAATGCGTCGCCAATGTAAACAATTAATTTCTTTGTTCGTTCAGGTTGTCGGGTCTTGTATTAGTCTAAGCATTACTATTCTTAATTTTCTCTTCATTCATACAATTGCATTTAATACATAAGTTTAACATAAAAGTTTGGTACATTAAATTTGCAGCCAGTAAGTCACATGATCATAATCGTTTTTCAGAAGTCTGCATTTCACAATTCAGATTCAGTTCGTCAATAGCCAAGTAGATGTCCACTAAAGTTGAAGAAAGTGTGAACACGCCGGCTGTGAAGTACTCCAAAGACCGCAAGGTCGGTGAAGGTACCTATGCCGTTGTTTTCTTGGGAAACCAAGTCAGCACCAAAAGAAAGATTGCAATCAAAGAAATCAAGACTGGTATGTTCAAGGATGGATTGGACATGTCAGCCATCAGAGAAGTCAAATATTTGCAAGAGCTACGTCATCCCAATGTTATTGAACTTATTGACGTGTTTTCAAGTGCTAATAACTTGAACTTGGTGTTGGAGTTTTTGCCATGCGATTTGGAGGTGTTGATCAAAGACACATCGATAGTGTTCAAGTCGAGTGATATAAAAGCGTGGTTGTTAATGACCTTGAGGGGGTTGCATCATTGCCATCGTAACTTCATTTTACATCGAGACTTGAAACCGAATAACTTGTTGTTGGCACCCGATGGGCAGTTGAAGATTGCGGATTTTGGTTTGGCTCGTTCTTTGGGAAGTGCCATGGAAGATTTATCGTCCAACGTGGTTACGCGTTGGTACAGAGCACCTGAGCTTTTGTTTGGGGCGAAGCATTACACTGGAGCCGTCGATATATGGTCTGTGGGGATTATATTTGCTGAACTAATGTTGCGAACACCATACTTACCTGGAAAAGACGATGTTGACCAGTTGGATGTTACATTCAGAGCCTTGGGAACACCTACAGAACAAATATGGCCCAACGTGTCACTGTTACCCATGTACAACTCTTTGAGAGTGTATGCTCCACCTTCAAGAAACGAGTTGAGAAATAGATTCAGTGCAGCTACAGAAAAGGCGCTTGATTTACTAATCTCAATGACCCAGTTGGATCCAAGTAGACGTTGTGATCTGACACAGGGATTATTGCATGAGTTTTTCACAGAGGCTCCTCACCCTAGTGAACCTCGTGATTTGCCAAAGAAAAGGGAAGAGAATAAGAAGAGGAAGTTGAATTAGCACACATATAGTATAGAAGGTAACATAACAAGATGCAAATTTACACAACTAGCATTCTAATATCTAATCGTTTGTCTGTGAAAATGTTGATATTTGTAGTTGGAATTCGCACCCAAGCCTTTGTCTATTGTTCGTATTGAACACCCCAATGACAAGATTAGTATTGTTCAGGTTTCAGTAAATGAAAAATCGTTTGCAACATATTCTGCTATAGCCCATGCACTCGTCAATCCTGGCAGTTCTATTCCAATTAAATTGATGAAACCAGGGAACCCCTCCTCTTCTCTAATAATGAAATCTGCAAACTCATTCTTACTCTGTTCAGGTGACAAGTATTTAGGTCTTACCCCCAGGTACAGAGGTTCCAAAGCAGAGGGGTCTAACAGAGGAAAGTATTTTTGTATCTCTTTCACGGCTGCTTCCATGTTGTTACTGCTAGGAGTATAATCCACTTCTTCGGTCAGTTCGACAGAGAGCCATTCCAAGTCTGGCCCAAACTTGATTTGTCCTCCCAAGTCGAAGGTAAGGTGGGTACCTAAAGAAGTTGCTTGTGGATTGGGTACTGGATATATGAGTTTCTGCACCAAGTCGTGGTGTCTTTTGTGGTATGTAAAGTAGTTGCCTTTTGCATAGTATGCTTTAAAGTGACGTTCAGGTGGAAGTAACATATTCGATACACATGGTGCATTCAATCCAGCAGCGTTAATGACATTTGGAGAGGTCACCTTAAAATCTGTTGTCGAAGGTACATCTTGTAGTTCAAGTGTATAGTTTTCTCCAGTCCTGTCCAAGTTTTGTAGTTTAGTGTTGCAGGATACAAGGCCTCCTTCCACTTCGAATTTTGTTTGGAAGTAGAGAAGAAGATCGTGCAGTGAGATGATCCCCGTCAGAATACTATGAAGAATGTCATATTCCGTGTGTATGAGGGGCAATTCCTTGTTTGCTTTTGCCCTAGGAATCATTTCCACTGGAATATCCAACAGACGGGCTCTTTTGTCTAGTTTCAACAACAGATCAAACTCAGTGTCAGTCGACGCAACAATCCACTTTCCACAATTGCGGAGGGAAACCTCCAGAGGTAGCTCAGAATAAAGCTTGTGCTTGCCTCGTAAACACATTTTCAGTTTGAGCGAATCAATGGGATAATACAATCCGGCGTGTATGACCTCTGAGTTTCTTGAGGTTGTTTCAGTCCCTAACGTGGGGTGCTGCTCTACAATGAGCACTGAATTCGAGTGTTTCCTTTGGAGTTCGGCTGCAATTGCAGTGCCGACAATGCCTCCACCAATAACAACATGTGAGAAGTCTGCTAGAAGGCGTTGGGTGGTGTGGAGGTGACGGAGCTGAAGCATCTTTTGATATCAAATTTACTTATGTAATTGCTTATTTTCCATGTCGGATTTGACGTATCTGCCAGTGAAACCTGTTTTAAGAATGCAATGCAAAGATACGAGGAAAGATACCACAGGGTGAGAGGTGGCAAGAACAAACACATGCTCATCGTACTCGTGACATTCTGCTCTCCAGCCTACGAATCATTCCAAGCACACACCCCAGAATTGGGATCGAGATAAATCCGTCAACTTTCAAAGTACATCTAGAATGCCAAAAGAAATGAAGTCCAGATGATAAGGCAAGATATTGCATTCACTAGAAGCTGGCAATGACGCACGCCAATTCTGTTACACATTTACGGTGCCATGAACTACCAACACTCTTTCTTCATGTGCTTCAACTTTAAAAATGCACTTTTCAAGCTGATCTTTGGAACAAACAAATCATCAACAACGCCAGCCACACAACACGAACAAGCATCAACACTCAATCGTAACCGGTGAAACACAGATTGTGTTATACGAACCCTTCGACGTTCAATAGGCTAACCTTAAAGTAAATCGCACACAAACTGGTCACAATACCACAAAGAGTGCCAATCAAAATCCCATATTTAGTGTATGAACTTTGGCCGAAGGGCGTTGGTCACTGGAACCAGCTTTGAGATCAGCAAGAAGGAGGAACCACGAGTATGAGGCAAGTTTCATTAAACCGAACTCTGCGTTCCCTAACACCCATGCACTTCCAGCTCTGGTGGAATTACAAGTGTTTCCGTTCCTCACCTACTTACACGAACAAGACACCTGACAAAAATACCAAAAAAAGAGTGGTGGGGGAACTATTGTTGCGTTCCAGGTATTTGGTGTTTACGGAGGGAAGACAAAGAGAGTTGCCAGCACGGAGTGTGCTACACGCGGTGGCACATGTAAATGTGATAATGACAGAGAAAATCGTAACACTCTAGAGGAGCTTATCTGGGCTTCCCAGCTGGTCTCTTGGTCTCCATCACACCATCACCAAAAAGACCTAAAAAAAAAAAAAAAAAAAAAAAGAGAGCGCAGGATTTACCAGAAAAATTTAAAAAGTGTAGACCAGTCACAACAAATAAGAGGTTAACGAGATATGAGAAGCATCAAGTCTGTTGTTGTTGGCGATGGAGGTGTTGGTAAGACGTGTTTGTTAATTTCGTACACGACCAACACCTTTCCAAATGATTACATCCCTACTGTGTTTGACAACTATTCCGCCTCCGTTATGATTGATGGCGAACCGATCAAGTTGGGGTTGTGGGACACGGCTGGTCAGGCCGAGTACGACAGATTGCGTCCGTTGTCGTACCCTGAGACGGAGATTTTCTTGTGCTGCTTCTCAGTCATAAGCCCAGACTCGTTCCAGAACATCAAGACCAAGTGGATACCTGAGATATTGCACCATTCGCCCAAGAACATTTTGATTGTTTTGATTGGCACCAAGACCGACTTGAGAGACGACTACCACGTCTTGGACGAGTTGGCCGACCGCAACTTGAAGCCCATCACCGTTGAGCAGGGAAACAAGTTGGCCAAGGAGTTGGGCGCAGTCAAGTACTTGGAGTGCTCTGCTGCCACGCAACTGGGAGTCAAGGAGATCTTTGACTACGCCATCAGAGCCGTTTTGGACCCTCCAAACTTGAAGAGCAGCGAATACACCACAATCCAGGACAACTCAGCCGTAGCCCCTCCAAAGGGAACCGGAAACACCGCAGCACCATCAAAGGTGTTGAAAAAGAGAAAGGTCAAAAAGACAAGATGCACCATCTTGTAAACTGCCCTGGAAAATATGAGAGAGATCGGCCAATAGACCTTACGACCACCAAACATTCAGTATTAACCATCCATTGACACATCCTAGTACTTTAGTCAGTGACAATGTCATAGATTTTAATTCCTCTAATTGTCTCTATTTGTTTTTAATAATATCTTTATTTGAGTGAAGGATGAGAGTCTCCCATCTAGTGGAACCAAAGGGTAGTAAGATGCAATTTCAAACGAGATCTAGACAGAAAATAGAAGGATTCACCTAGCAAGATGTAGTTATCACCCTTATAATGAGGCTACGGGGAATTTATGTAAACAGCACCGGGGCTGGACAATGAATATACACGAACTGATTCCTCGTTTATTATAACCGTTTATGCTGTGATATGTAGGGTTTGATTAAGCATGGAAGAAGACAAACTGAGCTTGATAAAGCATGGAAGGTGACATGCTACTATTTTGTCACCTCAGCAACGTTAAGGACGCTGTACGTTTTTTACTTCAACAACGCTGCTCTCGAAGGATGCATTCCCTCGGCTGATTTGGCATTCTTTTCCTTCTTGTCCTTGGCCACTCTGGCTCTTCTTTCTTCCAATAAAACCTCGTTCTTGTCTTTCAACTTCTGTACTCTGTTTTCCGAGTTTCCTCCTCCTCCAACCGTCAACTCAACGTTGATTTTTCGGTTTCTCAAGGCCGTGTGATGCATCTTCAACGCAAGCTCCATCTTGGATTGGATCTCCTGTGTGTCGTTGTCGAATTCCATAAATGCAATTCCCTTTTCTGCTCTTATTCTGAATCTGTCTGGTGCACTGTTTTTGAAATGTGATACCAACTCCACTTCTTTGATGTCGTATGGCAAGTTTCCCACAAACAAAATGAATCTTGGCCCTTTACCTCCGTTCACTCCCTTGCCCTTCTTACCTCTTCTTGTTTTCCTCTTCTTCTTTGGTTCTCCTTCGCTTTCAGTGGTTTCTTTGGAACCATCTGTTTGGCCTTCTGAGGCTTTCTCGGCCTTTTCTTCCTCGCGCTTTCTCTTCTTCTCTACCTGCTCCTGCTCCCTCTCCTCCTTGGGTTTCTTGAACTGCAAAGCTTTCTTCTGCTTTTTGGTGAGCTTGGTATCTTCCATAGTGAGTTGTATGAAAATTAAAGCGATGCCCGGCACGTGAGGATTTTAAGATATCACCAAACAGATTGGAATACACTGACTAACAAGACATTAGAAGGACAGTAAATGATGGTTGCAGTTGTTGCTTAGCAACTGTCTTCTATTGAAGACAGCTGCTGTCTTTTGGTTATTATCAAAAATCGGGTATTAATGAGTGTACATCTCATAATATCAGTGAATCACGTTAATATGTCACTGTACTCATCTTTACATGCAAGACAGACTTATATTACTCCTTAGTGAACTTTTTGTAGCCATCTCGTACTAATTTATTGTCACTGAGGTGGTTGCAAGTGTAATTTTTGAATCGTAAGGTATTTGCAGACTTGATTATAAGGACTACTAGCATAAAATATATTCTACCTAGTATAGACAGAACTCTAAATAACACTGAAGGACGAATACCTCAACAAACATATACTTCAATACCATTCAGATCTTATTACACCACAATTCTTCTAAAGTGTAGCATATTTCTATCAATCTGTCACGCACATCACATGAAATCCTAGCCGAGTAATCTAGATTAGTTTGGCTAGTCCACGTTGGGATTGTACCTTGGTCGTCTAAACACACGATAAACAATAGTAATTCCGAAAAGATGAAGATCCATCGTCTACAAGTCCCCACAATCCCAATCTAGTGCCGTACCCATACAAGTGGCGGTCGTACAAATTGACAGCTTTGATTCTGTTTGGGTTTTCTTTAGTGAAATATAAGCTACAAGAAATCCCATACCAAAAACCAATTTACTTTCGTTGCTTGCTACTTCTCACCTGAACATGACCAAACAACCTCCAGTGCTTCATTCTACACCCACAGCTCCCCTGTCAACCATAAACTAAAATGAATCACATCTACGTCATTAGTCATGACTGCAAAATCCGCACGAGGGCCATCTAAAAAAAACCATTAATTTAACAAACAAGCACAGCATGGATAGAGTACGGATCAGTTTCCGTGGCGATAGGACTTCTAAGTCGCGGCTGCGCTCGCGGCTGCCTGGGAAGAACACCTCCCCTCAAAGATTGCCTCAGAATAAGACAGCACCGGTCAATAGGTCGCCTTTCAGAGAGAGATCAATCGAACGTCCTAGTGAGAAGATGCTCAAGTCACTGTTATACAAGAAGGAAAACACATCGTTGCATGAGTTACCACTACTGAACACTTCGTTCAAGAATAAAGTCCAGCTGCCTGAGTTCCAAATGGAACAGGATTCCAGGGGACGACTGCGTGAGAAGTCGTTGGATGAGGCTCCACAACAAGATGACATGATCAGCTTGATGGGATTCAGTGGATTTGGAAGCACCAAGGGTAAACCCGTGGCAGCATCCAAAGGTGGAAGTGCTCAGAAGCAAAAGAAGAGTGAGTACAGACAGTACATGAACAGACAGAAAGGGTTCAACAGACCTTTGTCCCCTGGAAAGTAGTTTGTCTTGCACTTAATTAAGAGGAACAAGTAAGTACAAGGAACGAGGTAATGATAAACTCGGTCATCACCAGGGAACTACGACTAATAAGTGATAGAACTTATAATATTGTGTATTATAATTAAGCATTAAGTAATTTTGTATGCTCATTGAACAACTCCTCATGTTTGAGTCTCAATTCGTTGTAGGCGTTTGAAACGGTTTCTAATTTGTCCTTCAACTCCTGTGTCTTTGAATCGTTTTCGACAGTCTTGACTGTTGAGTTGATAAGCGATAAGTTTCTGAATTCAAATTCTTCGGAAGCCTTTTGAGATAACCACAGGTCAAAGTTTTCTTCTTCTTCTAAAGTTCCTGGGATTTCCAAGTACACAGAATGCTCGAGTGGGTCTGCCAGTGCAATCACTCTTTTCAACAGAGGTATCAATCTGTGTTTTTTGTTGTTTGATTTATTCAGGGTCTGGCTGTTTAAGTCTTCTGTGACGGCACTAGTGTAGATGCAAGAAATAGGTCCCGAGCATGGGTTGAAGGTCTTTAAGATCTGTTTGGTGACGATGTCCGACACGTAAACTCTTCCAAGAGAGTCACCAGAAATGATATTCATTCCGTCGAAGCTCACGTCTATGGCTGTGACCTGGACAGATTCTCCTTGGTGGTGAACAAACGTTTCCTTGAGTTCTGGGTCTGCTGAAACAGTAACAATCTTGTTGTTCCCACCAACACTCTCCAAAACAGAGGTGTTTTTGTTCAAGTTGTACAAGGCAATCACTCTGATTGTTCCGTTTGCCAAACCAGCGTACAAGCTTCTGTTTGCAGGATCACGGGCAATGCACTCTATAGGGTACGCCAAAACAAATGTGGTCAATATCTTCTTGGTCGTCAAGTCGTATATTCTGAGGGTTCCGTCACGAGAAGCGGTGTACAACTTCAAGTCGGTTGAGTTGTTCAGTTCGGAAAACTGAACTGATGTTACTGGTAATGTGTTGTCTGTGATCGAAAGATATGGTTTAATGTTGCTGTAGCTGTCGTCGTTGTTGTATAACGTAATTAAATCTATGGTTCTCCACACAACGATTCTTGCGTCCAAACTTCCCGTTACCAAGAAGGTTCCACAGCTTGAAAATTTAATACACGAGACTTCCTGGTAATGGGTTTCCTTAACACAGAGCAAGTTGCCCAGCGAGAGTTCCCAGATGTACAACTTTCCTGATTTCGAACCTGCGGCAAGCAACCAGGGGACTCTGAAAGATGGTAACTGATGTGTAGATGTAACGTTAGGAGTTGGGTGAGGTACCAAGGCCAAGCAAGATAACTGTTCAGGGACTGGGATCTTTTGGTCTGCACTCTCTTTTCCCCAGGTGTAAACGTTGAGCAAAGCTTTGTTTGTCAGAGCGGTGAACACTCTTTCTCCAGTTCCGTATCCAGTCAAAACCGCTCCATTGGTTGGGCAGTCAGCGTTTCTGAACGAAGCATGCTGGTGAGATGTGCGCGAAGAGGTAGCCAAAGCAAATGACTCTTGCGAATGCTTATCCTCAGCCTTTCCTCGTGAGATGTAGAAGACGGTTTCTTCCATTTTAAATGTGATGAGATGAGATGAAAGTTAATGTCGCGGTCAAATCAGGATTTTTCACATCACCAAAACGCGACATCGAAATATATAAGCTGTAATATGCCTGTTGATATCATTGGATCTATTATATTTGACGGACCAGAGTCTGTTCCAGGGTACGAGTTCGCAAAGGCGTGGGCCATTCCTGCGCTAGTTGTTGCAGGAGCAAAGTACTACTTTCGGGGCGCGTCCAATACATGGGAGCGTGACATGCATGGAAAGGTGTTCATGGTGACTGGAGGAACCAGCGGAGCTGGAGCAGCGCTTGTTCGTGAATTGGCAACCAAAGGAGCACAGCTTATTTTGCTTGTCCGGTCGACTGAGGATCAGTGGACAGTGGACTACATCGAGGATTTGCGGGATGTGACCAACAACCACATGATCTACGCGGAGCAGTGTGATTTGGCGGACTTGTATCTGGTTCGCAAGTTTGCAACCAAGTGGTTGGACAACAACCCTCCACGTCGCTTGGACGGTGTCATTTGTTGTGCTGGAGAGCTGCTTCCTGTTGGAGGAGCACGTCAGTTCACGAGTGATGGCGTTGAGAGGCAAATTGGTATCAACTACTTGGGGCACTACCACTTGCTCACGTTGTTGGGACCCAGTTTGCGAGTACAGCCACCAGACAGAGATGTTCGTGTCATACTTTGTACATGTCTGACGCATACATTAGGAGCCATCGACACGTCCGATCTCCTTTGGACGTCGAGGGTGTATCCCAAGAACCAACCATGGAAGGTATATGGTACGTCGAAGATGATGTTGGGACTCTTTGCACGCGAGTACCAAAAGCAGTTGGACCAATATGAACGGAAGGACAAGGCGCCTGTGAACGTGCGTATCAGCGTGGTGAACCCTGGGGTGATGCGCAGTGCGTCCACAAGACGGTTTATTTCGTTTGGAAGCGTTTTCGGGTTGATTGTGTACGTGATAATGTGGCCCATTTGGTGGTTGATACTCAAGAGCACGACGCAAGGCATGCAGCTGATCATTTTTGCATTGAACGCCCCGATGTTCAAGAAAATGGAGGGAGGGCAGTTTGTCCAAGAGTGTAAGATTGTGAGGAGTGAACAGAGGGTGGAGTACAGTGATGAAGAGCTCCAAGAGAAGGTATTTAACGAGACAGCCAAACTCATAGAAGAACTCGAGAAGAAGGCAGCGATCGAAAGAAAGAGAAAAGAACAGATGGAAGAAAAGAACAAGTCGAAGGAGCAAAAGGCTGCGGAAAAGAAGGCCAAGGAAGATAAGTTGAACAATGTGTATGAGAAGCCTGAGACTGAGGAGGAGTTGGAGTTTAAGTTGAAGAAGTTGAGGCAGTCGATTGGGATGGGAACGTCGTCTCTGGAGATGCCTTTGTTTCCTGGAGCTGGAGAGATGAGGGAGAGAAAGTAAAGGAGAACTGGTGATGTAGATGTATGTGGATGTATATGGTTGTATGGTTGTATGGTTGTATGGTTGCATGGTTGTACATGGCTGTATGTGGCTGGTGATCATATTCTATATTAAAGCATGATTTAGATATATTTAGTCTGACATGACAATAAAACGAGACTAGATTGTGATCGTGTCGAGTATACGATTATTGTTGAGTTTATTGTAGAGTTCGACAAATTCATACATAATAATATACGTTTTTATTCTGTGCATGGGCTGCACCATTCCATACATTATGCTTACATTCCACTGAATTCCACTTATTCTTACGGCAGTTTAAGAATTCGGTGGACACTCAGTCCACTTGCCCCACACATACCCACATCACGAATACAAACACTCACTCCACTCCATACCTCCATCAAGATGCCGTACAGAATACACCCCTCCAAGTATTTGCACCCAATCCATTAACCCAATCTGCAGATCGAGTCACCTGACCTTCAACTTCTAAAGCCCGTGTACATGTCAATACCATGTCAATATCTACTCAAACCGTTTAGATTCTATTCTGTGGTTGCTAACCCACCTTCCTACAGTCATTTCTTCGTCTTCTCCTTCTCCTTCCATCTCTATCGTTCCCACCAATATCTATCGCACTTCCTCTTCTTATCGAACTCAAGAAAAAATAGGAGTCCAAAGCATGAGGCTCTTGTCACAAGGCATCCATCACCAGGCACTCCTCCTCTGGACATTCTAGTCACAGGGCACTTTTCGTCGCTCGTCACTTCTCAACCCATGTGCTCCGTCTTATCCTACTATCGTCAATTTATCTTCCACTAATATCACGTTTTCGACATATCTATAATTATCTGCCTTGCTGATTATCACCATACTAATTATCTACACTAATTATCTTATCATGTCCAATAATCACCGGTCGATTACCGATAGATTATCGGTAGTATCCCGGTTCAGCACACCATTATTGCACCATTCTCCCATGATCTCTCCTATCTTCTTCTTCTTCTTCTTCCTCTTCCTCTTCCTCTTCTTCTTCCTCTTCTCTGTCTTTATTCTCCTCACCACGAACTTTGTTTTTCTTCACCACTTGCACTTTGTTAGTCTCGCAATTCCTGTTTCGTCCCGCGCAATTAGTGAACTACGGCTCGCTAAATAGTTCCAATTTCATCTCCCCACCCTCTATTCTTCCATTAAATTTCACCTTCGCATGTACCGAGAACTGAAATCTCCCTTCCTCAACTTTCATCTTTCATCTTTCATTTTCATCTTTCGTATCAACTTAGCATATCATTATTATCATCATTATCATTATCTTATTGATCATTAATCTCATCAGCTATACCTCAGTACAAATCACATCATCACTCCACCTTCATTGACATCTCCCTCACAACTCTACCTTACCTCTTCTCCACCTTCTCTCTTCTCTCTCCAGCTTCATATACCCTCTGCCTAGCTGACACTCCACCAACCCTGCCACTCTCTCCCCTCCACGCTCCTCTCTCACTCCAATCTCAAAACCTTAATTCCTAATCACTTTGTGCATCCTTCTCCATTATCAATGAAATGTGATCCGCTCATAATTTTTCCCAGCCAATCAATCGAAAAAAAATCCCCAGCGGTTACTTCTACCCCATCAACTCAAACTCATCCGAAGGTTCTTCCATGTACCACTACTGTTAAAAGGTCTCCTACTGCGGTTGTCTTATCTTATTTTGCATCTGAAACAAAATGGAAGTTGATCGTTCCTTGAATTCGTCCGCCGTTGACCCTTCTGTCGTCGACAGCAAGCTGCTGGATCTAGCAGACGTTCATTCGGCCACTTTATCTTCGCCAAAGGGAAATGGGTCTGCCACTCTGTCCGGTGTGACCTCGCCAGTCCCAGGCGCCTCCAAGCCTATCAGTTCCTTGACCCGTCTCTTGAACGAGTCCAACTCGACCCTCAACACTCCGTCGGCTTCAAAGTCTCACTCGGAGGTTTCGCTCGACCAGTACAACTCCTCGGGCACAATCACCCCTATCCAAATCAAGGACCCCAAGAACCATGCCGCCGACTTGGAACTGTCGGCAGCTAAGTTGTCGCTCTACGACCTGGCCGAGGCCGCCCAAACAGCGGTTCAAACGGCTCCAAAAACTGCTAACGAAACGGCCCCCATAGCCGTTGGGACCCAAAACTCTGCGTCGGCATCCACCTCAACCATCATCGCCGACACCGCCGATACCACCGCCACCACCAACAACAACACCACCACCACCAACGGCATCTCCCCCTCAGACAACCAATCGCCCACCAACGTGTCGACGGTGAAACCAAGAAAACCAGCCTTGACCATCAACAACGATTCAACACAAGTAGTCAACGGCTTTGCCGTCGACCTGGGCTTCACCCCAACCTCACCCTTCACTGGCTCCAGACCGTACTCGAACTCGCTCAGCTTGCAGAGCCGAGATATCCCTATCCGGCCACCACCAAACTCGACAGCGAGCCCGCGTGTCGCGCGTAACAACTCCATCTCCCACGCGTCCTTCTTGGCCCTGGGCGGTGGTTACGGAGGCGAAAGTTTGTCGCTGCTGATCCCATACTCGGCGCCGGGCGGCCGCAACAGCGCCTTAACGGCTTCCTTGAACAATACAAGCTCTAGTGTCAACAGTCAAAACACACCCTCGAGCACAACGAGCAACACTAGCACGCAAAACGGCAACGGCTCAACTGCTGCTGCTGCCAGCAGCAGCATAAACAACAACAATAACAACAGCAGCAGCAGCTTGTTCTCAGCCAGCTACGCCGAGTCATCGAACAGTTCACTGCATATCCCCAACTTACCCAACGGACAGCCCATTCTGTCCATCTACATTTCGTCTCCACAGGTGAGTTCCCTGGCCATCGAGCCACGGTTCGTGATCTCGAAACAACGTGTGGCACAAGCACAAGCGGCGCAGGCAGCCCTGTTGTCGCTGCTGCAACGGTCGGGCTCGCAGTCTGGATTATCGTACTTCTTCTCGCTGAAGAAGTCGGTGAAAAGAGACTCGTCTTCGACGGACTTGGGGTCCTTCTACAACAATTCTTATCACGACCAAGTGATTGCCAGTTCACCGCTGTCGATTTCGTCCTCGGACTCGCTTAGCTCGGGCAATGCGTTTGGCAACGGTAACGTACCCACTAGACACAACTCGATGGCTAACTTGAAACGGTTCTTCAAGAAGAACTCAACGACACCAACATCTACGCCCGTTTCAAACCTCTCGAGTTCACTTAGAGCCAACAGTGTTTCTTCGAGCGGCTTTGCGCCCAACACACCCACCATCTCGACGTCAGACTACCAGAGCCAGCTTATAGGAAGCGTAGGAGGCGTCAGTATTCCTGATAGCGGCCTGAGCACACCTGTGATGAGTGCTGCACAGGGTGCTGGCTTCCTGCTGGGCTCGTACGGCGACCGCTTGGCTGTGAGCACCTCGAACAACTCTACAGCACATTCGCCTTCTCGTGTGGCCGCCTTGGCCTCTACCGCAGCGCAGGATAGGCGCGGGTCAGCAACACCCATCAACAACCCACCTGTTGCCTTCTCGAAGAGATACAGCAAGTTGGGTGAAAGCTTGGGTGCTGGTGCTGGAGGATCAGTCAAGTTGGTGACACGTTTGACGGACAAGCAAGTGTTTGCCGTGAAGGAGTTTAGAGCCAAGTACCAGAACGAGACCAAGAGGGACTACGCCAAAAAGATCACTGGTGAGTACTGCATTGGCTCGACCTTGAAGCACCCCAACATCATTGAAACCATTGAGATCTGCTATGAGAATGAGCGGATTTTGCAGGTGATGGAGTACTGTGACTACGACTTGTTTGCGATTGTGATGTCGAACAAGATGTCGCGCGAGGAGATTAACTGTTGTTTCAAGCAGATCTTGAGCGGAATCCACTTTCTCCACTCGATTGGGTTGGCACACCGTGACTTGAAGTTGGACAACTGTGTGATTGACGCTCGCGGAATAGTCAAGATTATCGACTTTGGGTCTGCAGTTGTGTTCTCCTACCCCTTCACAAAGACATTGATTGAGTCGCAGGGGATTGTTGGGTCTGATCCATACTTGGCACCTGAGGTGTGTGTGTTCAACAAGTACGACCCAAGGCCGGTTGACGTGTGGTCTGCCGCTATCATTTACTGTTGCATGATGTTGAAGAAGTTTCCATGGAAGGTGCCCAAGTTGTCTGACAACAGCTTCAAGTTGTTTGCCACAAGAAACGACTACTTGCCAATTAGCGAGATCTTGAAGAAGACGCCGGAGAGTGCATTGGACAACATTGAGGAGGGCAAGGTTGCGGATGCTGTGAGTACAGCTGCTCCTGGCGGCGGCGCAGTTGTTTCTGGCGCTGCTGCTCCTGCTAGCACGAACGGCGCTGGCAGCGATACGGACGGAAAGGCGCACACCTCAACTGAAGTTGGAGCCGGACGTCTTTTGCTTGCTCTTCCAGAAGACTGTCGGACGTTGATTGGGCGCATGGTGGAGTTGGCGCCTGCATGCCGTATTTCTATTGAGGAGTGTATGAACGACGAGTGGCTCAAGCTGGTGAGTATGTGCACGGTGCAGGAGCGGTGCGACCTGGACGGCACCGTCCAGTACGTGGTTGCACGGTGTGACGACCACGAACACACACAGGTGGACCAGTCCAAGGCCCACATTGCAGCATTCGAAAAGGGCAAGAAGAAGTAACCAAAAGACACTCATTTTATAGAAATAGATGTTATCATTATATACATTGTAGAGACTATTATACAGGGGGGTCTATGCTACGACTTTGATGCCAACGGCTTCGGCGGTCAGCAAGACAGAGCCAACAATGGACTTGAGCTCGATGTCCTTGTGTCTGTCATCGGTTTTCTTGATTTTAGCGATTTCAAAGATGTGCTTCAAGGAAACCTCACCGACGATTTCATGCTTGGCCTTTCCGGAACCCTTTTCGATGCCTGCAGCCTGCATCAACAACCACGAGGTAGGGGGGGACTTCATTTCAAAGGTGAAGGATCTGTCTGGTTTGACTGTTATCAAGACAGGGATGGGGATACCGGCCTGGTAGTGTGACGTTCTTGCGTTGAACTCTTTACAGAAGTCAATAGCCTTAACACCCTTGGAACCCAAAGCTGGACCAACAGGAGGAGCAGGTGCAGCCTTGCCTGCTCCAACAATCAACTTGATCAACGTATTCTTAGTGGACATTTGCTGGTGTTAAATTTTTCAGTTCCGATTTTTGTATTTGTAGGCACGTGAGGGTAGAGGAAGACTTCATTGATGAGATAAGAGCGGTGTAGTTGTGGAGAGGGAGGAAGTGGGAAGTAGATAGGGAGTGGATAGGGAGTGGAGTATGTACATGAAGGGTAAATTAAAGCATATGGAGGGAATGTGGAGAGAAGAGGAAGTGGGAGGTTTCTTTGTTCTTTTCAGTACAGTTGTATTAACCAGATTAGTGATCTGGATCTCTAGGTAGCATTTCAAATCACTTGTAGATAGAATGGCTAGTAGGTGTGAAATCGACGTGTCCATGGATTACTGAGAAAGTACTCATATCACCTCTAACTTCTTAATAGGTACCCCTAAGCATGTTCTCCATCTCACTGATCACTTGGTAGCGCACACAATACATCATCTCAAATTTCAATATCAAAGTTAAGCAAGTAGCATGAAGACCTTCTCTTTAAACTCGCGGGCGAAGACCACTGCGCTCAAGCAGCCCAAGGAGTTGTTTACTTTTGCACGAGATATCGACGGGGAGTGGATTTTTGACCGTGGTGAAGCAAACAAACACAGACTGTTCTACTACTTCCCCGACCTGACACTTAACAATACAGTTGACTTGTCCAATGGATACGAAAAGTTCAAGAGGATTCCCGAAGAGCAGAACGTGAGTGACTTTGGTGCGTTGCTTGCGTCTATTGCAAAGTACGAGCAAGAACATGGCAGAGTAGCTGTTGATCTCATCACATTCCGTGGACTCCTCACCAAGCTTCTTGTATTGCCATACAACACATTAGACCCGATTGACTTCAACTTGGTGGTGTTTGATGGACAGATATTGATGGCTGCAGATGAAAAGTTGGAGGTGACCAGACGTGAGCAGCAAACACAACGCCAGGTGCAACTGGGAGGAGACCCTGAATACATTGCTCGGTGCGAGTTCAGTGGGTACAAGTTCGAAAGCTTGGCGACGTTGCCTCGTCCATGGAGCGACTGCCTGAGACAGCTAATCGAAAAACGCAACAAGAAGATAGTCAACAACTATGAACAGTTCATTAGCGTGGTGAGATCTGGAATTGGGTCCACCAAGATGTTGATTGCCGGTGAGGTAGATTGTGTTTGGGATTATGTACCAGATTCAGGCTCACCTGTGCTGCACTACGCCGAATTGAAAACATCAAAGGTTATTGAGAACAATGGACAAGCTGCAACATTCGAAAAGAAGTTGTTTAAAACCTGGGCCCAATGTTTCTTGCTTGGAGTGGGCAAGATCGTCTACGGATTCAGAGACCAAAACTTGAAGTTGAAGACGGTGGAGGTTTTCGATACGGAAACTGTACCAGTCTTGATCAAGAACAGTCCGACCAACAGCGAAGCAGCACCTGCAAATGTCAAGAAAAATAGCCCCAACTGTATGCTGGCACTCAAATGGTACGGAGCAGTGATGGAATGGATCACAGCGGAAATACCTAGGGATGATGAATCTAAATCGTGGAGATTGAGTTACGATCCTGGCTCAAGAACTTTCTCTTTGATCGAGATTATTGGCGAGGAACACGAAAGATGGAGAAACGGTGCTGTGCTCACTAAAGAATTTAAACAATGGAGAGAGAGTATTAGAAAGTGAGGGATCAACGACATCATGTACTATAGTGTTTAGGAATATAAGAGTCTTTAAAAGTGGTGTTCCAAAAAAAATCAGCTAGCGCCGCCCGGTTTCGATCCGGGGACATCAGGGTTATGAGCCCTGCGCGCTTCCACTGCGCCACGGCGCTGATTGTGTCAAAAAATAGGCTTAGTTTCAATACGATCGAACTGTTCTCCCCACGAAATGGAGGTTTCCTCCTTCTAATCGTTCCAACCGTCTATATTCTTGTATTAGTTAGTACATAATGAATTAATAAAATTGGAGATTTTCTCCCTGCTTCAGCTTGTTCGCCAAAACTCCAGTAGATGGAATGGGAAAGTAGCCTAAAATTTGACATATCGACTTCAAAATAAATTGAAAACACAATTGAAGTCGTATGATGTGACTGATAGTTTGATCATTAAGAGAAGCAAATCTGTTGAGTTTCAGGAGATTAAAGGTCCTTCGTTGAAACTGATGAAAGAACTGATCTTTGCATTCTCAAGAACAGATCAGTTGACATTAGATCTTAGTATTCAAATGGCACTTCCAAGTACACAAATCTTGACGTCGAACAATTTGGTTTAATCATTTACACTACATCTTACCACCACTTGCGCATTTACCACGATGTTGAACTATGAAGGAAAGCTGGCTATTATCGGTTTCTGCAACTCCAATCTTGACCTTATTTAAAAACACGATTCTGCCGTCCAGATCCTGGGGGTTAAGGTTTGACGCTTTGAAGTATTCACTCGGAGTGTATGACGGAATGAAGAATATACTTTCAGCCCTATCAAAACCGAAGTGTGGTCTGATGGACCATTCTTACCCTTCCACGGTCGACGAGGAGGTGAAGAAGAGTTTTTTGAACTCAAAAAAGTAGGACTGCTTGAGAGAAGTGGAAATGATCAAGCTGATATCACCAAGAACAAGTTTATGTAGTCAACTAAATAATCTGAATTAGTTATCACTTTTATTTGGAAGATATTTGGAGCAAGAGCACAGCACACAAGTCATCGTTGGATGATGGTTAGAGTCTATTGAGTTAAATCCTTGACGTTAAGATATCAAAAATCAACACCAAACTTACCACAGCAATCAGAAATGCGAGGTCAAACGAATCAGAGTCAAGAAGACCACATATCTTAATGCATTCCAAACCTCGCTAAACACTTGAGCCTTCCACCTCAAAATACCAATTGTGAAAGTCCAATCATGAACGTTCTAGGCTACAACTCAGTCTTAATCTGAAAAATCACACAAAAAAGATTTTGCAGCCATAGTAATGATCTTCCTCGGCATGAACCGATGGTAATAATCGTGATAGAATATATGCAACGTAAGATTAAACGGGACACAACCCAGGAGTATCACGATTCAAATAATCTGTGTCTGGTGATTCTTTGCCTACCCATACTAATTCCAGTCATCACATCACTCTATGTTTCCTCACAGTATTCTCATACAACTGAAAAGTATACGCAACCTCCACGCATACTTCCCTTTCACTCCACGCGTTTAACCCTTAGCACCGTCTGCTACCCTCACTTTGGAATATTTCACTCAGATCAAGCTATCAATTCCTTCTCCACACTTTTTCAACCCCACTCTGTCAAAAATCTCCCTCCCTAACAGAACACTAACAATCAATAACCAACTCTCACTGTCAACCACTCGCACTCTCCAGCTCACTCACAAACTCTCTCTCTCCCTGCTCGCACCTCAACATCCGTGGCCCACGCATTTATCGGTATCCCAATAACACAAAGAACTTGGTTAGACGTCTCTTCTCCTACCCCATGCATTTCCTATTCAGGTGCTTGGTGGACATCATCACATGAAAATGTCCCCAGACCTAGAACAATTCTTGATTACAAAACGTCAAAGGTGCTACGTTTCATTGGTCTACACCAGCCCCAGGCAGCAACCTCTAACCACTCAAGCTCACTGGAAAGGCTCAACCCACCTACCCTATTGCGCACACGTTGCGCTGTCGGCCCTTAAACTCAGTAACAAAAGCTCTCCACACTTTGTTATCAGATTGCAAGCAAAAAAACTTTAAGACCCGAGGTCAAAAGAGTCAGTTTTCGCGGTTCTGTAGCCAATGAAAGGAGGGCACTTTGTAATTTGCTCCCTTCTACCCATATCAGGGTATATTTTTACACAATCAGCTTGTACCGTCCCCACTAAAAGTGTGCCTGTGGATTGAAATTTCCCCTCCTCTTAGCACGAGTATATAAAGGACGGAGGCCCGCTAGAAAAATTACCGTCCACATTTATAACACGAATTAATAATGGCTCCTAAATTCACCAACTCCAACGGTTGTCCCGTTGCTGACCCATTCACTGCGCAGAGAATTGGCGAGGATGGTCCACTTTTGTTGCAAGACTTCAACTTGATTGACACCATTTCTCACTTTGACAGAGAAAGAATCCCAGAGAGAGTTGTTCACGCCAAGGGTTCTGGTGCTTATGGTGTTTTCGAGGTTACTGACGACATCACTGACGTCTGTGGTGCTGCTTTCTTGGACACTGTTGGTAAGAAGACCAAGGTTTTCACCAGATTTTCCACTGTCGGTGGAGAATTGGGATCTGCCGACACTGCCAGAGACCCTAGAGGTTTTGCCACTAAGTTCTACACCGAAGAGGGTAACTTGGACTTGGTTTACAACAACACCCCAGTGTTTTTCATCAGAAACCCAATCAAGTTCCCACACTTGATCCACACTCAAAAGAGAAACCCAGAGACCCACTTGAAGGACCCCAACATGTTCTGGGACTACTTGACCGCCAACCCAGAGTGTATCCACCAGCTCATGCACTTGTTCTCGGACAGAGGTACCCCAGCTTCGTACAGAGAGATGAACGGTTACTCTGGGCACACCTACAAGTGGTCTAACAAGAAGGGCGAATGGCACTACGTGCAAGTGCACTTTTTGTCTGACCAGGGATCCAAGACATTGGACAACGAGACTGCAGGCCGTCTCGCTGGAGAAAACCCAGACCACGCCCAAGAGGACTTGTTCAAGAACATTGCTGCCGGTAACCACCCATCGTGGACCTGTTATGTTCAGACCATGACCCAGGAACAAGCCAAGAAGGCACCATTTTCGGTGTTTGACTTGACCAAGGTCTGGCCACACAAGGATTACCCATTGAGAAAGTTTGGTAAGTTCACCCTTAACGAAAACCCAAAGAACTACTTTGCCGAAGTTGAACAGGCTGCTTTCTCGCCATCGCACACCGTGCCATACATGGAGGCCTCAGCCGACCCTGTTTTGCAGTCGAGATTGTTCTCGTACCCAGACACCCACAGACACAGATTGGGTACCAACTACACACAGATCCCAGTCAACTGTCCTATCACCGGTGTCTTCAACCCATTGATCAGAGACGGTGCCATGGTTGTCAACGGTAACTTGGGCAACCACCCAGCCTACATTGCCAGCGACAAGCCTATCGAGTTCAAGCAGTTCTCGCAACACGAAGACCAAGAGGTCTGGACCGGAGCCGCATGCCCATTCCACTGGAAGGTCACCGACTACGACTACGTCCAACCAAGAGCCTTGTGGCATGTGTTGGCTAAATACCCTAAGGGCCAGGAACACTTGGCACATAACATTGCCGTGCATGCCTCGGGTGCTAGACCAGACATCCAGGACCGTGTTATTGAGTTGTTCTCTAGAGTACACAGCGACTTGGGTAATGCTATTAAGAAGGAGGTGTTTGAGAGATCCCCAAGAAAGTAGGTATATAGTGATTATTTATGTTTATGATACAAAGGATTGTACGTCGTTCTGTAGACTTTGGAGAGGTTTATTATTTCATATAGTT
Source organism: Kodamaea neixiangensis (assembly GCA_030565385.1). Lineage (NCBI taxonomy): Eukaryota > Fungi > Ascomycota > Pichiomycetes > Serinales > Debaryomycetaceae > Kodamaea > Kodamaea neixiangensis. Next base: position 162,069 of record JAJMBT010000028.1, read on the forward strand.
CAACCTCGTGATAGTTCAGCAGTACCTCCTCTCGTTACTATGTTCTTATCTACATCTCAAAACTTCATTATTCATTCCTATAAGATGTACTACAACTTGATTTGTTGCGTTGAACACGAGCAAGCAGATCCACATCTGCAGTTAGCACCACAGCATGACTTGGAAGATGAGGAAGCGGCAGTAGAAGTGGCCGTGGAAGAGCCTGAGCAGGAGGTGTTGTTGGCACACATATTTATCGATGACTCTTCAGCTCTGAGGATCGCCAGGTTTATATATGATTTTCACCTTTTGATAACGGTTGGAGATTCTAGATTAGGTGAAGATTTGCGACACGCATCGATCGTATGAGGATCGGGAAGCGCAATCCTCAAAGCACAAGCAGATTGATGGAAGTTATAGTGGTATGCTTGTGACTTCGATCAAAGCTTCCCATCATCAGATGACTCTCATGATCTTCCGCCAGTCCATTTCATTTTACTTTTGTCTCTTAATCTTTTAATACTCTTAATCTGTTGACTGTTCACCAAGCCACCCAACCGCTAAGAAACAGCGCAGGGATAAGGTACGCGTGGATCACTTTTGTGCGCTGCAATTGGCACATTTGAAAGATTTTGCAAGGCTTAAGATATTCGCTGCATGCGTCGCCAATCAACATCAACCTCACACTCGAAACTGCACCTGAAACATTATGACGTAAGTATAAATAGTAGCCATAGCCTCCCTTTTGACAAAGATCTGCATGTCGTCATTCTTCAGTAGGACCGAAGAAAACGAGAAAGTCTAAATGGAGACTGCAAGTAATTTCATCTGAACTCCGTCTAGTCACTCATAAACATTTCAACAACCTTTCAAGCTTACGGTTCAATGAATTGAACTCTACTAAGAATGAACGTTGGTTATGTCAACGTATCTCTCTGGTTTACCTCTCATGTTTCCTTAACCCTAGCAAATTCTAGACCTTTTTCGGCTCCGACCAGGAATGCACAGCCCTACTCTCGGTTTTCTTTTAACTCAACGCGAATAGGGGTCTGCTGGCCCTGGCAAAGGTAAACAAATTCAGTGCTCAAAAGACTTGGGGTTCAAGTGCTTTCCGCGACTGGAACTATGAAGCCAGTTGTGAAGACGCTCATGTTTACACCAACCCTTTTTCGCTTGCTACTATTGTTTGCTACCAGCCTCCATCTACCTTTTGTGGCTTTGGGCATCCGGTTGCCCCATGATAATTAAGCAACAGAGTATGTAATTGTGAGGATGCTTTGCAATTCTCACGCGATCCAACCAGTACAGCCCCTACGAAACACGACTTGCGAGGATCTGACTGGCAGGCTTCACCATAATCATGCGCCTACAATGCGTGCCCCTCGAACAATAATAACGACGAACGAATACAGAACGCCTGCTGAAAAATTGAGCCCACAGAAAAAGGAACTCAAGAGGGGTGTTTGTTTTTCGAATGGTTCCTTGATCACAATGGAGGCTGGCTTGTAGCAGGTACAACGCTTGCAAATGACAGAAACTCTCACAATGCACCACCGAGTGCAGATGCTTCCAGCGCTTTTCCCCGCGAAACAATGCATACTCATGTTTCTATATGCACACCATGTCGCCCGAACCAAAAATAAAGTTGTCGCAGCCACTATTTTTCAAAAAAAGCGTGGTACCATAAACCCTCAGGTGCAAATTAGGCGGAGACGTGATGTGGGCTGGGTCAGTATAAATACAGGTGAAATATCCTCCAAACCCTTTTGAAAAGTCAGTTTGATTCACATTTAAACTACTACAAATACTCATACACACACACATACACATATATACATAATGGCTGACGTTGCAAGTATTTTTGGAGCAGCCACTTCTGGTGTCGTTGCTGGTTTTGACACTGCTACTGCAGGTGTTGTTTCTATTGGAGAAAAGGCTACTTCTGTTGGAGGTAACATTGTGAACACTGCCACCTCTGGTGCTGCTGGTGCTTTCCAGACTGCCACTGCTGGTGCTGTCTCTGGCTTCAGCGACGTAACCTCGAAGGCTGCTTCTGCTGCTTCTGACGCTCGTTCGGATGTCTCTTCCGCTAAAGCTACTGCCCTGGCTTCTGGTCTGGCTTCTGGTCTGAGTGCTGCTTCATCTGTCCAATCTGGTGTGTCTTCGATTGCTTCGTCTCTCTCGTCTGGTGCTTCATCAGCTTCCAAGAGTGCATCTGCTGATTCTAAGTCCGCATCGAAGTCTGCTAGTGCTTCTGCTTCTGCTTCCGCCTCGGGCTCCTCTAAGCCTTCCGGTAACGCTGCCCCAGACTTCGGTGCTTCGGGATCGTGGAAGAAGGCCGCTTTTGTCGGTGGTTTGGTTGGTGTTTCTTTCTTGGTGAACCTTTTCTAGGTTCAGATGGACTATATAAAACTTTGGTGTATTGGATTAATAACTTATGGATAAAATAGAAAATGTAGTGAAATAGCAGTGAATTGACTTAGAATTGAGTGTGGGGAACTTTTGAGACTTTATTACTTCGAAATTGAAATTTTGCAACTACAAAAAAAAAAAGAGTAATGAATCTTAGTAAACCTGCCAGAACTCAAATAGATCCAAACACGATACCTGATGATGATCGTCCGCCCCAGACAGGTGATACGTTTAATATTTGGTATCTCAAATGGTCCGGAGGCGATGGATCTCGGAACTTAACCAAACTGAAATATAAAGTTAACGTGAAGAAAGATAGTGGATATACAAAAGCCAAAGGACAGAACCCCATCTGCTTATTCTTTGCTCGCGGAACATGTTATTTGGGTAAAGAATGCAAGTACTACCATCGCACTCCACTGGATCTAGACGTTGTACCTCCGACGCTTGACTGTTTTGGACGTGAAAAGACGGCTGTGTACAGAGATGACATGGATGGTGTAGGTTCTTTTAACAAACACAACAGAACACTATTCATAGGAGGACTACAATCCGGCAAAAGCTCAGAGGCGATACTATCAAAACACTTTGAAGAGTTTGGAGCAATAGAACAGATCAAGGTGTTGAACAGCAAAAACTGCGCTTTCTTGACTTACAAATTAGAAACTCAAGCACAATTTGTCAAGGAGGCGATGCAGAACCAACTGCTAGACAATAACGAAATCCTAAGCTTGAGATGGGCTAACGAAGACCCGAATCCCGAGGCTCAACAGAACTCAAAAAGACGATTAGAAGAATTGGCCACTGAAACAATCAAGAATTTGTTGAAGGATTCAAAGAAAAGAAAAGCTGAACCAACAGTCATTGAACCTGAAGAACCTGAAGAACCCAAAGAGGTGACGCGTCCTCAACTAACAATAGAAAACAAACAAGAAACTACATTAACATTCAGCAAGGCATCGTTGCGTAAAATTGCTAAACTAAAAGCTAAACCACAACCTCAAACGCTATCTACTTTGATTGGACCATACTCGAGTGACGAAGACTAGTCCCTCAAATACTGTACACTTGACGTTTGCTTTAACAACCAGTCTGGGCATCGCTTCCTTCCTTTGACCAAAAACTTCTTGAGATCAGGGAATAGCACTGCATTTGAGTCGTCCATGAATGTGAAACTGGTACCTTTGTTGCCTGCTCTTCCCGTTCTACCAATTCTGTGAATGTATTCCTCGAACTTGTTCGACATTTGGAAGTTGACTACCAACGAAACATTAGGTACATCTAGACCTCTGGCTGCAACATCAGTAGCTATTAATATACGACACTCTCCGGACTTAAACTGTTCAATCGCTTTTTCTCTGAACTCTTGCGACTTGGATCCATGTATGACCACATTCTCTTTGAACCCACTCTTTGATAACTCGAATGAAAGGGAATCACATATACGCTTGTAGTTGGCGAATATGATTATCGAGAAAGACCCGTTATTCTTACTCTTGTGCGATTGAATCACAGACAACAACTTCTGGAATCTCACAGTATCAAAGTTCTCACTAGGCTCGTAAGCTCCCAAATACTCAAACTGTTGGTCGATATTCTCTGTTGCTTCTCCTGAGTTTCCAATGGAAAGAAATCCTGGGTTAACAAGAAATTGTTTCGTCATCCTCTCGATAGTTGCAGACATGGTGGCTGTGAACATTAGCGTCATCTTCTTGTTTATCTTAAATATCCTCAGATCAATAGTATCAGTTAATTGTGTTTCGCTAGGTAAACTGCTAATGATTGTGCTCAAAGGTTTCTCGAATCCCATATCAATCATTCTGTCAACCTCATCGAGAATGAAGTAATAGCATTTGCGGAGCGAAATGATCTTCCTTTCTATCGAATCCACTAGTCTACCTGGTGTGGCAACTACTATATGTACTCCATTCCTAACTGAGTGAATTGTTTCTTCGTATTGGTGACCTCCGATTACAGTCACAACAGTAAATCCTAGCACGTCCCCAATCTTTTGCGCTTCGCTGGCTATCTGAAGTGCTAATTCTCTCGTTGGTGCTAAAACAAGTCCTAAAGCATTGTTGTAGTTTGAATCTTGCTGGTGTTCAAACTGCATGTAGTTGGTGTCGATTTGTAGTAAATATGAGAGTAATGGAATCAAGAAGGCTATTGTTTTACCTGAACCTGTTTCTGCCACACCCACAATGTCCCTCGATTTCAACGCTAGTGGGATCGCTGCCCTTTGGATGGGTGTTGGAGATGTATACTTTAATTTTTTAAGAAGAACATCTTGTAGTTTGGGAGGGATAGCAGACTCTTGCCAGCTCCTCAATGGCTTCTCAATGTCGCCGCCTTTAGAATTGATATTAAAGTCTTCCTTAAAGATTCGCCAATCTCGAGAGGTCATCTCTTCTAGTTTCTTCTCCGACCAATGTCTCTCGTGTCGTATATCGTACGTGGTGTCTTTAATGAGAGTCTCAAGCTCCATCACTGGCTGTGTATCTTGAACGTCCTCGGCTCCAAGATCCCAGTCAAAGTTGAACTTTCTGGACGCATTTTTCTTCTTGTTCACCAACTTTGGTGCTGGCTTATCCTCTAGCTCATCTTGAAATGTAACTACGGCCTTCTTGACTAATTTCCTCTTGTTTTCATTCTGCAACTTACGAATGCTCCCAAGCTTCAGCCTTTCTTTTTTCTTAAGGAACTTTGGAGTTGTGCTTTCAGCCCCTCCGAGCGTATTCCTTCGTATCAACTCTTCAGCTGATACAGGTCTTCGACTCATATTTGGAGTGTGAAGTATTGCACAGTAAGACTAACAAGCAAAGGCTACTCTGCAGTGTTCAATCTTGAAAGTTGAAGTCGATACTTGATATGGAATCACGTGACTGATTCAAAAAAAAAAAAAACTTAAAAATATTGGACGAGTCAGGAATCGAACCCGAGACCTTACCCATGCTAAGGGTACGCGCTACCAACTACGCCACACGCCCATCTTGTTGTGATAGACAACCGAAATGTGATTTATAATTTGGATATTTATTTTAGCTACAATCACCCTACTATCCTTGTGGTAGTACACTTGTCAAATTTAACAAAACAGAGAAGATTAGCATTGTCCTTGCATAAAGATGACACGCTTTTCAAACAGATTTACCATTTTTTAAAGCGTTCCAACCATTTATATTCATATATAACTTAATACAAAATGAATTAGTAAAAAAAACACCCTGAATTAATAAAAAAAAAATAACACCCAACAACTCCTGAACTAGAGCATTAAAAATTCAACTACATTCAACGGAACATCTGATGAAACTGAAACATGAAGTCAAGTAGAGTACTGAGAACAGCTATGTTATGAGGATTGAATTGTTCTACAACTTTTATCTAAAAATTGTCAAATTTTGAAATTATTCAAAATTTTGCAACCAGTTGAAACTCTACTACAATAAATGTATCCAATGTCATATAATTCTGGAATCGTAATATAAAAGGTCTACCAGCTAAAGTGGAACGCAGTCTTTGAGGACTATCATAACATCATAAACAAAACGTCCACCACCAAAGGTGTCCAAAAAAGCATAAAAAAATTAAGACATGCTTAAACATCAAACAGCAGCCTTCAAGGTGGTGACGCGTCAAGACCGAGCTAACATGAGTAAATAGTAATAGTTCAAAAAAAGGTCCTGTATAATTTTCCTGGCATAGGAGGATATTTTGCATGCGTTCTCCTCAGTCTATCATTAACAATAATAAAAATAAATATTCCAAACGTTATCTCCTTTATTCATCCTGTGTCTATCAAAGTAAAGCCAACAAGTGTTTAGTCTAAGGCTGTGTATTCTTGATCTATAATTTCCAAACAGTTCATTAGTTTGTATCAATGGCCTTGGGATGGTCACTTCTCTATTAAAAAGCTTAGCTCGAGTCACCAAACGGATTGAAGCTAGGCAATATCTTGTTTCGGTTACCGAGTGGCGGTTGGGACGTGTTCCTGTTGGAGGAACCGGAACTAGTGTTGGGGCGGCTCGACCTCACCTTTGCTCTTTGTCCGCTTGATTCGGGAGCAGAGGAAGGGGGCACGCCAGAGCTCTGGATTCCAGCAGAATCGTTGCTTCTGTTGTTTGGTGACTTACTAGTAGTACCTGTACTGCTAGTGTTGAAGCCGTAAAAGTACCCATCAATTTCGGTGGTCAAGTTTTTTATCAAGTTTAACAAATTGATCAGATGGAAATAGTTGGGGCTCGACAAGTGCTCGAACTCGTTGATAGAGAAGTTCAAAATCTGTTCATTTGTCAACTCATACTCGTTTGGAATCGAGGCAGGCGTACTTGAGGTTGGCTTGTCCTTGCCCTCGTTTCCTGCGCTGCTGTACATTTCAGGTTTGTCGTAAGGTAACACTGCACACAACCAGATTCTAGTCTTGTAAATTTTAAACAACTCCTTGATCAACCCTCTAAAGTCAATTCTTTTGAAGTTCGCAAAGTAATAGAAAATCAACTTCTTGAAGTCAGACTGATACTCCACATTTATCAAAGTCAAGTCCTTTTCCAAGTTCAACTCTTTTATTTTGTTGTAACAGGTAATGAAAGCCTTCTTTTCTTCCAAAAACTTGCCACTAATCTTGTGAATCTCCTTGGGGGTAGCGAAACGTAGCACTTGTTTTGTTGGCAACGTTACAATAAACTCATTGTCTTCGTTCAGGTGGGAGTTGATGATAGACGAAGCGTTCAACGAAGTTGGATGTGTTCCACTGGCCTTCTGGTGGTGGTGGTTGTGGTTGGAGTTATTGTCTTGGATAGTCAAGCTCTTCAAATGTTCAAGTTTCTTGAGGAAGTTGAACAATATGGCAAAGTTCAAATTCACCAATGGCTCGACAATCATGACCAAATCTTTTCCACGGTCACCGTCCACGACAACCAAGTCGTCTTTCTGTAAACAAATGTTCGAATTGTTTGGGTACGATAACAAGTCAAACTTACCATTCTTGTTGATAACAAGACATAATATTTTGTGGTTGAAAGTCAAGTTGTTCAAATTCTTGATGAATGTTATCAACTTGACGATTATTTGGTTCTGCAACAAAGAGTGAAGGTTTGTCAAAATTTCATTCGTGACATCTGGGTTCTGGAAGTACTTGGTTGTTTTAAGATAAAGACTCTTCAACTCAGGCGAGGCAACAATGTACTGGTCTTTTAAGATCAAGCCGTTTTCCAAGTTAATAGACTGGCCGTATGGATTGACTGAACCTCCTGACTGCAAGGGTGTTGCTTGCAGTTTCTGCTGTTGCGAACCTTGCTGAGGCTGGCTCTGTTGGTTGCCTAAAGGAACTTGTTGTGATGGCTGTTGCTGCTGCATGTTCTGAGGGATAAACGTGTTGCCCATCGAAAACGTGTTTGGAACCAAAAAGTTTGGTTGTTGAGTAAACAGTTGTTGTTGCTGGAACGGATTCAACTGAATCTGCTGTGCAGCAGGAGCCCCAAAGTTGTTTGGATAGTTTGGTTGCTGCGACTGGAAGTCTGCCAATTGGCTTGGTCTTCTGGCCTGAAAGTCATTTAAGTTTGCGTTGAGGTTGATGCCATTGCCAAAGTTGTCGCTGAACTGCTCTATGTTGAAGTTTTGGTTGAAGTTGTTCAACATTGCAAATGAAGATAAAGTTTTTGATGCATTAGATGACGATCTAGATGGGTTGTTGCTGTTGCTGTTTGCGTTTGGCGAGGTCATTGCTCCACCGTTTGGGTTTTTCGAGCCCGACGATGCAGATGCAGAAACCCTGTTGTTGGTACCGTTTCCAAAGAATGAGGACGACCCAGAGTTGGGCCCGTTGTTTGCAAGTGCGGGGACCTGGTTGAATACGGTGTTCAACTGTTGCGGGTTGAGTAGGGCTGGGAAGTTTGACCTGGTGAAGGACTCAGCTGCGTAGCTGGGTCTTCTAGAGGATATCGTTCCAATGCCCCCTTGTAATTCCAAAGGTAAGTTGAAGGAATCCTTGTAAAAGGTGCCAGCTCCAGCCCCGTTGGCTCCCAACAAGGACGGGTTATCCAATTGGTTTGCGTGTTCTGTAGGCAATCTGTCAAGGAGGACGGAGTCGTACTTCTCGTCGTCTTCAGGAATGGGCAATTGCATAGGGTCTACTAGTTGCTGCGGCTGTGCGTGTGGGTGGCCATCATTCTGTTGGAGCGTATTCAGTACTTCGAACAAGGGAGTGCTCGCCTTTGCAGAGGGCGACGTGTCTACTGAAGCACTGTTTTGATTCTGGTTTTGATTGGTATTGGAGCTGAAGCTGGCGTGGGCGCCACTAGTCCTAGTAGCGTGGGGAGAAGACCGATGGTCGGATCTATTCAGCGAGGAGGAGGCCGCCAAAGTAGGAGCACTACTGTTCGCTGCAGACGTATCATCCGTCTGCAAGAACTGAGGATAATTCAAACTCATACTCTCTATATATCTCCGTAAAGCAGTCTCTATGTTTTTTTTCAATCTATGTATGCCTCTGAGTTTTTTTTAAAAAAAGTATGACATTAGTTAAATTTTTCCTCTCGCCTACAGTTTGCCAGGGACGAGAGCCTGGAGAGAGTGGCAGATGTGTAAGATTCAATGGCGATGAGAATGACTTTGTTTAGATACTAGTGAGCTCAAATGTAGTTTATTGTCGACACACTTGAAATTATAGTCAGAGAAGCACTAACCTTTGTTGATTCAACGGAATTTAGGGCAACTATTTAGGAAAGCGAGTCTCTCGTGTTGCGTAAGGATGGGTTTTCTCAAAGATTGCGGGGGTGTTGTTCAGGCGAATACCCAGTGTGTACACAGGATATTTTAGCTTTTTATTAGACAACTGTTGCTTCGAGAATCAGTGGAATGGTTGTTCGAGTGGAGAGCCAGTTGTCGATCTTTACTTCGACGGTGGACTAAACGTTTATTGTTTGTGGGCAATCGGTTTCTCTGACAATGGTTTTTTATGTAGATTTAATTTTCATGGGCCAGACAATCTACTTCCAAGACCATAGGCCTGGCCTTCGGGTAATTAGGAGGAGTAGGAAGAGACTGATGAGCTCAGATAGGGTAGTACAGTCATTCAAATATAGTCACCCCCTATGTTTTAACTATCTAGTCTTGGTTATTGTCGGGAGCCAACCAATTTACCCCAACATTCAAGCAACTACCAAGTGGTTTTGATCCTTCGACTGCCTAATAGGGAAGAAAGTTCAAGCTCAAGGCTCCTGGAGTAGGTGGATGAATCCTGGCTCGTGAGTGGAATGCAGGTGATGATGACATTGAATGTTTTAGAATTTGTAATTGTACGTTTGTAGTTGTGAGCATTAGAATATGGAATTTGCAGGTGAAGAGCTGCCTGCGATTTCAACTGAAAAAGTTGTCATGTTAGACAAAGATGGAATGGTTAAAGATGAAGGATCGGAAATATTGTGAATACCATGGTAATGAATTCTTGAACCGTTGATTTTATTACATTCAGGCTAAAGTTTCATAAGAGATTTCGGTAGGTGTTATAATAGTGAATGTTAATATACAATTTTGCTTGGACTTCAGATGGTGGTTTTTGAGCTCAAGACGTTGGGAAACATTGATAGTGTAATAAAGTGAGAATATTGAAGTTCTAGAATCTCATTGGAATCTTCTAATTTCTTTCGCTCCATAAGTAATGCACACACACGAATGCATTTCCCAAAAAAATGGCTGCAAACTTAGGAATTCAACAATTCTGAATTACACCTCAGGACTAGATTCTTTACATTCTCTACACCTCTACCTCTATTTCCTGGTACCCCTTTCTTTTTAGTCTTGTCTTCCTCGAAATTGCTCCACCCCCTAACGCTATTGGGTGCAAAAAGTGGAGAAAGACTATTGTTCAATCTGGCTATTAATTGATAACAGTCTTACCAAACTTTCTTTTCCACACAACAGTCACCTTTCAAGTCCTGGTATACTCCATACTACTAACTTGGTACAGGTTCAAGACATTTATTGATAGACAAACGACCTGAAGATCGACCTCAAGCTGAGTCAGAAGATAGAACATATAATACAGTTAGTTTGATTTGGGAGAGCTTGAAAGGCTTGTTTTCCGAGCGTAACCGGTAGTTGCTCTAGGTGGGAACCCGTCATTCTCGCCGTCAATTGGTTCGCAGGTACACCAGCTTTCTTTTGGTGAGGTGTTCATGATTTCAGCTACATGGTGGCCACAACCAGTCCATGATTTCAATTCTGTATTTGTTAGTACCCTTCTTCTGAACGAACTAAAGCATTCTACTCACTGCAAATGTTACAGATTTCAGTTTGACACATTACAGTCGTAATGGTTCGACCTTGATAAAGCCCCACGGCCCCTTTATATACTTTTGCTATTTCTTATCTAATATCACTCGATTGTTACTGGGACCGAGGAGACCAAAAAAAACCCGAATATACCTCAAAAAAGAAAAGGAGCCTTAGGAATGCAACTCTGGCATCACAAGACAGTCTGCCTGACCATCATTATTGGTGAACTAGGGAGTCAAACTTGTAATGTTTGCAAGGGTCAAAAAAATTGTGGGGAAGCTGACATGACCTCCATAAAGAGAGAAAATTTGAACAACCAATGGTTTGACAGAAACGGTCTAGAGGTCTGCGAACATAACCAATTTCTTGCACTTGGGACCCGCAAGTTTAGTACCGGAGCAAGTCATAAGATCCGATCCGCCGGGGATCGCCTAAGCTTTGCTGGTGCCTTGCCAGTGGCACCATTAGCTGATTATCCAGTTGTAATTCGTTGGCTACCTACCTGCTTTGTGGCCAATCGGCCTGTTTTACGCTACAATCAACACGAACCAGCCCGGAAAGTCACTCCATTTCGTAAAACTTAAATCTCGCTTGGTTGCAAATACCCGTATACCGTTCTGGTGTGGTATCCATCACGGCACGTCAAAGTCTACACGTTCAAAGGTTAATTGTACATTTTCCACACTATATTACATATTTATCGCGTCTCAATACTTGCCAGAAAAGCCTCCAGTTTGCTCACGATGTGCTTCAATGGTGTCGCCATCCTCCAAATCCATCTCATCTGGAGTGGAGTCTGGCGAGATTCTAGTTCCGTCCATCAAGAATCTCAAGCTGTTGATATCCTTTCCTTGTCTCTTGCAGAATGCTTCCATTAATCTTCTCATAGGAGTAGATCTCTTGATCTTGAAAAAGATTTCAGCAGAACCATCAGAAACCTTCAAGTTGATGTGTGTATCGGTCTTCTCTTCCTTAGGTTGCTCTTGGTCGGACATGGTGTGTGTATTCGATATTGTAGATTTGCCTCTTGTTTTGATCTTTTTTATATAGAGTTGGTAAGTGCACGAACCTGGATTGGTAGGTTTAAGATTAAGAGCCGGCGTGCTATAAGGAGCAGGGTCGAGACAAGATGTGGTCATAGTGATTACGATAACTTGATACAAATTCCAAACAATCGCTGGCTTCGTGACTACTTCGTTGCTTCCTTCACCATTTGGTTTCAAACATGTTTCATCCATACCTATATAGTATAGGATGTCCGTTATGGCATAAGCAATAACACCAATGAGCCGTCAATACCTTAACTTAGCTGAGAGATTGTCCCAAATCTACTTGAACAAGTACACCATCGTGTTGGCACTCTTAATTTTGAAGATATACCTATTCAAAACGACGCTTCTTTCGAACTTCTCGGCCTTGCAAGACTACGTGGTGTGCGATAAGGCAGTGGAAGACTTTCCAAGCGATCTTTCTACCACCATCAACGGGTTCATTCAAAAGAGCTTGGATGAGTTGCAGTACAATTATTTGGTTCTCATAAAGTTGACCATATCTATGATCAAGAACTTGTTGATTTTCTACGTTGACATATTCCTCGGGACCTACGTGTGTTTACTCAATGCTGCGATTAGTGGAACCGTCAACTTTGCTCTTGATGCTACAGAGGATACTATTGTATTTGTGAACGCTACTGTTGTTGGGCTCTCCAACGAGATTGAAGATGGTTTGAATGGACTTTCTTCAATCTTAAATCTGATTGTACTGGCTGCGAACGGCCTCAAATCGTTATTTACCGGTGACCTGTCGTCTACAAATGGAGATGCCTACAAGAATCAAATAAACTTGTCAATAAAGGCCTTGCAAAATTTATCAATTCCATCAAGCGTATTGACAAGTATCAATGATTTTAAAAGCAATGATTTACCTGACTTTACAGATATCAACAATGCTACCCAGAGCATGATTGAATTTCCCTTCAATATGGCGTCGAACAAATTGCTGACTTCCTTATTCAACTCCACTTTGAATAAGAATAACTCGTTGATGACTGGTCAAGCGTTTCCAGTTTTGGACCAAGTGAACCCAATTTGTCAATTATCGGATCAGCTCAGTAATATTCAAGCCAACGTCTCCAAGGAAATTGAAAGAATGTCTCTTTTTGCAATCATTGGGTTGGCTGTGGCCGCACTAATATCGGTCCTTCCATTCGTCTATGTTGAGTACAAAGCTTGGAGAAGGGAAAGACTCTTCTTGGAACAGCTAAATGGGGACAAACCGGCTACAATGAATGTGTTAAACCGGTTCAACAATAGCATGATCTACTACCTATACAAATTTGAGGTTTCCAGAAACCTGCAAACTCTTTGGGTAGCGAATTACGCCTCCACTTCGTATGCACTCACGGTCTTGTTTATCGGATTAATGGGTCTACTTGCTTGTACGATACAGCTCATCATGATCAAGATCATCGCCAAGGAAATGAAGAGCGTAGTTAACTTGGCGAATAAAAGTATTGACAGCCAATCCCTCACCAACTCAACCGAAATGTATTTCAACTCCACAAACGTTTACTTGAGGCTGCAGGAGGCTGCGTTAAATGACGAGTTGTTTGGTCAAATAAAAAACGTCACTTCTTCCTTGAATAACACACTTGTTGTGTTCATGGATAATGTGAACAAAACCATCAACAACGTCTTTGGCAATACACCGTTTTCAAAACCAGTAAGCACTGTTGTTTATTGTACTTTAGGTCGAAAGATACAGTCTTTGGAAACAGGATTAGAATGGATAAATAGAAACTTGTATGTTTCGATTCCAGAACTTGGAGATGATCTAAAAACGGATGTTAAGAATCTAATTGTTGCGCAAGCATCTACCGAGCCAGGTTCTGTGCTCGCTACGGTCATTTCAAAACTTGTTGACACATACAAAGACTCAATAAGGCTAGAGTTCATTGTCAGCATCAGTCTATTTGGGTTGTGGGTGCTCCAGGTGATTGTGGGGGTTATCACTGTTGTAATCAAGAGTAAAGTAAGAAAGTCCCAAGCTGAGTCTTCTGATGAATCTTCGGTGGAAATGATATACATCAATCGCAAACAAATCAGCGACCCTTGGCCCCTCACCAAAGAACAACGAAGAACCTATGGTTATCCATACATCGATCCTTTTAAAAAAAATACCTCTCTTGCAAGCATAGGCCGAATCTCGAACTCACCATCAGAACAAACAAAAGTTGGCACTGATCAAAAAGCAGTATCAAGCTCAAGCTACTACAGCTCGCTTGATGGTATTCCTACCAGAACAAGCAGCATGAAAAACTACATAAAGCAAACGTAATATTATTAATATACAAAACAAAGAATGGAAGGATGCATGAGGGTGTAATCATTTCTTGATTGGGGCTGGTCTCTTCCAGTAGTACTGCTTGTGAGTTCTTCTGCAAGATCTTAAACCTCCATGGCCCTTGATGCTGGAGACCAACTTGGTCCTGTTGTCGTCGTCGTCATTTTCAGGCATGTAGTAGTACTCCTCCTCCAATGGCTTTCCAGCAGCATCCTTTCCCTTTCTATAGATGATACCAATGCAGTCAATGCTGTTCAAAATGGCCCTAATTTGCTCCAACGATAAGCTTGACGTCAAAACACTGATTGTTTGTAAAAATGAAGCTGGGGTTGACGAAAGTCTGGAGAAAGCCAAGTGGTTGATGAGGATGTTGTTAATTTCCTCGAGGTTCTCCAAGTTTTCAATGGAGTCGAACTCAGATTTGATCTTGGCGTCGCTCTTCTGCTTCTTCCTTGGTTGGCTACTCTTTTGAGGCTCTTCAGATTGTGCCTTTCTCTTTGGTGTCACGGGTATTCTAATATTTGACTTGTCGTTCAACGGAGTCAATTGTCTTCTGACAGGTGTCTGCACCTCGCGCGTTGGCTCTTCGGAGTTCAATTTATCTTCAAAGATCTTGAAGGTGTTTTGTGTTGCAGCGATAAAAGGGTCTTGGATTCTCAAAGGCTTTGTGTTCACCGGAGGTTTCGAAGGTGTTGATTCTTCGACTGGTTCCTTTTGGATCTTTGCAGGTGTTGGGGGAAGAACCTGGGTTGGTTCCTTCACAGGAGTTACATGTTCCTTGACTTCTTCATCGTTCTTCGTAATCAAGGTAGGCATCTCATCATCTGTGAGCTCTTCATCAACATCGTATGGGTTCAACAAGATTACATGGTTGTTGATCTCCAACAAAACGTTGAAGAATCTTGGTAAGGTAATTGTTTCTTCTTTTCTCAAGGTGAATTCCGTGTGGTCAACGTCCAATCTGATGGTCTTATGAGTCTTGTCCAATTTGAGCAAGTCCATGTCCATTGGGTTGCCAGACTTGTTCTCCAAGATGATAAAGTTGTTTCTAGAGTTGGTCTCAATCACTTGACAAGCCTTTGGGATTCTGACAGCCAATCCATTGCGTCCAGAGCAGTTCAAAACAATCTGTTCGGAATTGTAACTGACAGAGACGTGGCAGCGCGAGATGTTTCTGTCCTTGGAACCAAAGAAAAAGTCACAAGCTTTCGAAGACCTGCCAATTGTCAATTGATTCTGGGTGGAGATTAATGGCACCCTTAAGATCTCAGCGTCTGGGTTCAAAATGTTGAAGTCTGAGTTGATAGACACTTTGCCCAAGTCGAAAGTGACTCTCTTGCTGGGACCAGCAGTGACCTCTCTCTCTTCATCCTCGTGAAAAACTGGAGACGAGGATCTGAAAAGTGAGGACGAAGGGTTGGGAGTAGGGTACTCTGTTCTGCCTCTTTGTTCTGCAAGCTCCTGCTTCTTCTTGTCATATCCTGAGAATGGATCAGGCCTATGGTCATCACCTAATAAAGGCGACGAAGGAGGAAACTGGTAATCGTTAGACATGTCTAGTGTTTTCTCCTGGAAGAAGTGTAAACCGAAAAGAAAATCTTGTAAATAGGATGGACAAATAGAATGGCTCCCTAAAACACGGTCATCGTTATTAATTTTGGCGTTGTTTTGATATTCGTGGGACGCGTATGACGTGATTTTGTGATCATAGGGTAACAGCCCTTGAAAATGAATGACATATGTCACGTGTTTGAAATTCCCTGTTTTTCTTTTTACCTGCACACAGTTCTTGAAAATTTTCACATCACAGAGTATGCTCGCTGTGGAGGAGCATTTTTTAAAAGTCTTTTTAACATTTCACCTTTTTGAACTTTAGATAGACATCAGTATAGTTAGTCATGAGTAGTACGTGAGAGTTCATATTAGCTTGGAGCTGCTAGGTGAACAGCCTGGCAGCAAGAGCTCTATTGCATTGGAGTGGATTCAGAGAAATGAGAAGTGGATGAAGAGTACAACATCGAGAGTGGACCCGGACAGATGATCAATTCATCGATGAGAATTTAAGACTTAAGAATCGAAAGTCATCAAGGAAGAAGGAGAAGATAAAAAGTGATGAAGATATTAAGAGAAGACGATGAAACGATGGATCCACTGCCAATACAATGACAAGTTGTCATAACATATACTAACCATTTAATAGAGGGTACTCCATCTTTAGGTAAGCGTCACAACAAGTCCCACACCTTGTGTAACAGATGTGGCCGTCGTTCTTTCCACGTCCAAAAGAAGACCTGTTCTTCTTGTGGTTACCCAGCTGCTAAGTTGAGATCTCACAACTGGGCTCTCAAGGCTAAGAGAAGAAGAACTACCGGTACCGGTAGAATGTCCTACTTGAAGCACGTTTCTAGAAGATTCAAGAACGGTTTCCAAACTGGTGTTGCCAAGCCACAAGCCGAATAAATTATTAGGTACTCCAATATTCATGTTGCTTTCAGAAATGAAGCAATCCTACAAACGGTTGGTTGTTAATTATAGTTTTGTTTAATAAGTTTGACACACAAGTTTTTAGTTAATAAAAACGAATAAAATGTATCATATTAGAGTAATGCTAGTCTAAAAGTTGCATCTCTTCGTCGTAATCTTCAAAGTGCCCTGCACCAGGTTCTTGAAAATTCATGGTAAAATACAAGTTGTCTGCCTCCTCGTGGTTGACAAATAGGTTCAAGATCTCTCTTGAGAGTTCCACTGTGCTGTCTTCGTATGGGAACTCGAGGCCGTTTGCAAATTCGCTTTCTGTGTTTGCAATCAATTTGCCATCAATATCGGAATTCAAGTGGCTCAACTCTCTAGCTTTTAATTCTCCGCTAGGGTTAAATATAAACTCCTTCTTGTAGCCTGCCTCTCTGATCTTTATCAACAACTTATTGGCATCTACCGAGAGTGAGTCCGAACCAAATGCTATACGCAGTATGACGACAAATAGTTCGTACATGGTCTCAGGGTACATTAGGTTGTTAACTTCATTATTGTGGATATCCTGTGTCAAATAGTATAATATACGAATGACAATGGCTATTATCTGGATTCGTAAGTTGACAAACTTGGACCTGGGGAACCTCATGATTGTGTTTTGTTCAAACCCAACTATCCTTATCAACAATTTGAACGACTCCTTTTGCTTGAGAAAGTCAATCGATTGGTTGGTTATGACATACGACTCAATCAAGTTTCCAATCTTGATCCTCAAGTTGAGGACATGTAGTTCGTGGTTGGACTGGATCTGGAATTTCTCGTCAACCTTGGGGGTCTGTAATTCTTTATACGGGATCGGCTGTGGGTTCGAGATCAAGTACTCGTTCAACGGGTTTTTATCCTTGGGTATCAAAGAGTCGATTTTATCAAAGTCTTTGTTGTTTCCAATTACCCGTGTAAGCCCATAAAACATGAAGCTTTCTTTGATGGATATGTCTATGAAGAAAAATTTCAACAAGGAATTGAGAAGCCCGTGGTTGTGCTCTGTGTCGTTCATGCAGAAAGTGGAGTCCGTTATAGACGAAATTAACATCTCAATATAGTTATAAACCAAATTGATTTGAGTTGAGCTCTTGATCCTTTCGCTGTTTTCTGGTAAACACTTGTTGAACATATCTACTGAAAGAATGTCATCTTTCCAGAGCAGCGCAATGAACTCTGGATCATGTATGGAGGATATAGTTACCAACTTCTCAATGACATCGTAGGAACACACAAATACGTACTTTTCCAAAATCAATACTTGGTTGGTTTTATCATGGTATCCCAAAAAGTCCGCCTCTCCCAGCTGGAATATCACTTCTTCTTCGCCAATCATGCCTGATTCTCCACCTTCTCCGTCCAAAACAAACGACAACTGGCTGGTGATACTAGTAAGTCTTTTTACTAGCTCAGTAATCAAAGCTTTGTCCAATGCCAGAGGTCTAAAGCTGATGGAGCAGTATATTAAAGATAACAAGAAGGGTACAGACAATATTGCCTTCCTCACGATAAGATTTTCAATCAACTGTAAGAAGCTGTCGCATATGAGGTTGATCAACTCGTCCAATCGAAGGTTCTCACTCAACATTAAGAATTCGACAATCGAAGAAGAGAGTGATGTCTTCTTCATGATCTTGAGATTGGTCAACTGTATGTCAAAATCAATGCATATTTTGCTGAGATAAGAGAGCGAGGTTCTTTGACTTCCTATAATGCAGTGGTTCCATAATTGGTTGATAAGGATTGAAGAGTCGTTGGTTAACTTAATGATCTGGACTGGTTTGTGTATTTCTTCAACACTTTCGTTAACTGGACTTACTTCGGGCTCTGTTTCAACCTTCCTTTTCTTATATACTGAGGTTGTCCTCAACTCGTTGCTGAGAAATCGCTTTTCGTCCTCAAGTTTCAGAACAGCATACTTCAATGTGTTTGCTTGATCCTCAGCATTCTTCTTGAAAACCTCATGAGTATGCTTTAACTCCTGTAATTCAGTCTGTCGTTGTTGTTGTATCTCTTTTAGTTGAGCACGTAGTATAGCAACCTCACCATCTGCTTTGTAGATTCGCTCTTGAATAGCATTTCCGTTGCTTGGAGTTGGTGCATTGAACTGAGTACCTTGAGTTGGTACCACACGATTATTCGAGATGTTAGCCTCTCCCCTGATCACTGCCAACAACAATTCATCATCGTCGTCGTCAAATTCACTCCCAGATGATGACATTATAGCTCATATCTCGAAAGACGTGTAGTATATTTGTATCATGTGACTTTATTCTTTTCAATATTTTTTCTTCCTCATCTCCAGAAAACGTTAAGACTCCTTCAAGTACTACCAACCTTCAGTTTCAAGACTTATGATCTACTTGTAGGACTCTAATCCAAAGGTAAATCGTTCTTCATCATATACAGAAAAAAAGATAGAGTTGTTACTTTTGAAAACGAACAGATCAAGTCGAAATCTACAGAATGCCAGAAACAACGACGAAGAACGATGCTTCCGCCGAGAAGCCCGTTGAAACCCAAGACAAGGAGGTTTCATCTGCCCCACCAGCCTCCTTAGTACCGGTCCAGCCTAAACCACTCACTTCTCGTGATAAAACTACTAAAAGATTGATTGTAGTGTTGTCGCAGGCATGCTTAGAAACCCACAAGATGAACACCGGAGGTCCAGGTGGAGACAAGTACGCCTTGTTGAACTGTGATGACCACCAAGGGTTATTGAGAAAGATGGGCAGAGATATTGCCGAGGCCAGACCAGATATCACGCACCAGTGTCTTTTGACATTGTTGGACTCGCCGATTAACAAGGCAGGCAAATTGCAAGTGTATATACACACCGTGAGAGGTGTGTTGATAGAAGTGAATCCGAGCGTCAGAATCCCAAGAACATTCAAGAGATTCTCCGGTTTAATGGTGCAGTTGTTACACAAGTTGAGCATCCGCTCGGTCAACTCTGAAGAGAAGTTGTTGAAGGTGATCAAGAACCCAATCACCGAGCACTTGCCAACCAAGTGTCGCAAGGTCACCTTATCTTTCGACGCTGAAGTCAAGAGAGTGCAAGATTACGTTGGCACTTTGGACGATGACGAGAGTATTTGCGTGTTTGTTGGTGCTATGGCAAGAGGTAAGGATTCCTTTGCTGATGAGTTTGTGGATGAAAAGATCGGTCTTTCGGACTACCCATTATCTGCCTCCATCGCATGCTCCAAATTCTGTCACGGTTGTGAAGACGTATGGGGTATTTTCTAATAAACATTATGAGTGAAGAGCTATTTAAAAAATTTAAGTGAATTGCTGCAAAATTTTGTAACATCAATGCTTCTAGGAATATAAAATGAAACTATTAAATTAAAAATTACACGTAAACATATATAATATAAATTACTTGTCCAAAACTCCTTCCTTACTCAAAACCTTTTCAATCTCCTTGAATAAGGTGTCTGTCGTCAACTTCGATCCCTTCACTCTAACGCAAACAATTTCGGATTTCTGGTTCAGCTCTCTTGCGTTGATCTTGATTCTGAACTTACAACTCTTCAAGTTGAAAGCATTGTTCGATGAGATAGCACCGGTAATGTTGTACCCAACCTGGTCGTTTCTCAAGTTCTTCAAACCAAAGTTGGTCCAAGAGCTCAATAATGCAAACAACGCGGTCGACATCTCTTGCTTGGGCAAGATGGTGTGGTAACGCTTTATTTCAGAGTCAACTCCTGTGGGCTCAGCATGTGAAGAAGAGGAAAACCATCTGAAGAAACCACCTTTCTTCTCTTCTGAAGCAGTTCTTGAACCAGCAGGCGTTGGCATCTGGACAGTCTTCAAATTCGAACCGCCTCCAAGAATAGTCTGTGGTGTTGTTGTAGGTACAACACTAGAGTCAGAGCCAAGCGTTGATGGTGTTTTTGGTGCTACCTTATCGTCGATAGTCTTCTTTGCACCCCAAGATAACTTCCTGAAAATCGATCTGTTTCTCTTTTGTGGTTGCTCAAGCATGTTGGTCGAGTCGAGCAATGGCTTCTTTTGAAGCATAGGGTCCGACTTGGTATCCTTACTCTTACGAATCTTGGCATAGGTCTGAGTTTCTGTGCGTGGAAGCAACATCGACTCAGCACTAGGTAACATCGACTTATGCTTTGGAACAATCGCAGTGGAAGGCTTTGGAACAGTAACTTCTGCAGTCGCCTTGTGTGGAGGAGGTACTGGAGCTTCAGACTCAGTTGTAGAGACAGAACTCTTCTTCTTCTGTCCTTCCAGAGAAAGCACGTCTATGGAAGACTTGCTAGACTTTCCATCGGGCAACTTGATGTTGTCAAAAATGTTACCACTGAGGTCGCTTTCTTCCTCCAATGACTTGCTGTGGTCACGAGGATCGCTTCTGTTGTTCCTGGCCTCACCAGTATACGCTTCTTCTTCCAAATCATCCTCATGCGACAAAGCAGAATAGTAAGATTTACGGTTATCTCTCTTGCCTCTGTTTTGCTTCTGATTCGAGTGTCTTGTAGCATGTTCATCTTCGTAGTGCGATCTTTCAACTTCCAATTCCGACCCTTGATCTAATGGTTCTTCGTCATGATAAGCATCATGATCTGTGGATACAAGAGCAGGAGCAGTTCCTCCTCTCACAGTAGTAGCAGTTCCAGTGGCAGCATCTTCATCGCCACTGTGCAAAATGGAGTTCAAGTCACGGTAAGACTCTTTAGTAGAGTACATGGACAACACAGAGAGCCTCTTGTTGGAGTTACTAAAGTTCTTCGACTTTCTAGTCACAGTAGGAATACGGACATTGCTGATCATAGTCTTTGGTCCAGGAGAGTCCTCAGGGTACTCCTCAATCATTTGGTTGCGTACCTTGACGTTCAACTGAGAGTTCAACAATCTGGACTTCCTTATCTCAGACATGTATTCCTCACTCAAGTCAGAGTTGTCGATATCAGGCTCTGGGATTCTGAATCGAGAGTTAGGGTCGTGGTAGTCCCTTGATACCCTTCTGTCATCATAGTAAACAGATTCTCTGTTTCTGTTGTAGTGTGAATCACGGGTAAAGGTGGATTCGGCGTCCAAGTAACGCGAATCTCTGTACTGTGAAACTCTCTTATATTGCGATTCCTTCCTGTAGCCGTTACCTTCATAACGAGAGTCGCGAGAGTAATCTCTGTATTCTCTGTCTCTGTCTCTGTAGTCCCTGTAATCTCTATAGTCGTCTCTGTATTGAGAATCTCTGTAGTCCCTGCTATCCCTTTGATCTCTGTAGTGGCTATCTCTTGGGTCTCTTTGATCTCTGTAGTGGCTATCTCTTGGGTCTCTCTGATCTCTGTAGTGGCTATCTCTTGGGTCTCTTTGATCTCTGTAGTCTCTATCATACAGCGAGTCTCTGTAGTGAGCATTCCTATACAGAGATGTCCTAGGCTTTGCATCTCTGTGAACCATAGACTCCCTGTTCACCCTCTTGTTGCGAACCTTTGTATCTCTAATCTCAGCTTCTAAAGCATCCTTGGCTCTCGTCAATTGCTCGTTTTCATAAGCTGTCCACAAAGGATCCAAACGAGAAACAGGTCTCCTTGTGACAAGCGGATTCGAGGATTCCGGTTGAGTAGCAGAACGTTTTGGAGCCTTCTCCACAGCCTTATCGCCAGTACCCTCGGACATCGACCTCCAGCCGTATTTTGACTTTCTCTTTGGCTGACTGATCTTTGGCTTCTCCGTTGCAAGCTCGAATTCACTGTTGTTGCCGTCATCGTCTCTAATCAAGATGCTGAGTTTCTTGGAGCTCAACAAAGACTTTCGCTTTTGTCTCTTTCTTCTCTTCTCCAACTCCTTTCTTGCAATTAACTCAGCTTCGTGCTTCTTTCTCTCAATTTCCATCAACCTTTCGTATTCCTTTGCCTGCTTGTCTTCCTCGTCAACCAAGTTTTCTATATCTTGATCATAGTCTTCCTGGTTGAAGATCTTATCACATAATGTGGCAAAGGTTGCGGAGGTTCTCTTTGTTTGCTTGTCCATGTACTCCCAGTCAGTCTCACCGGATAGCTTTGCATAGGTGGACAACAACTTCATGGTGATGGAGTTTCTCTTGAGTCCGGTAGTCATCGAAGCCCTCAACGATTTCCTTCTCGATAATCTGTTCTTGGAATTGCTCTTCTTCATCACAGACAGCCTCTTGCTAGGACTTACGACGCTCTTTTGCACATCGTTAATTAAATCCTGAGACGAAGCATGAATGTTTGCAGAAGCTAACAAATCCTGTGAGCTTATTTCATCAACAATAGGGTTCGTCTTGCCCATTTCTGGAGACGCTTGCAATTGCTGAACCTGGTGAGCAGGTGGAGGTGGGGGGATCTCGTCGTCCACAAATTTACGAGATTGCACCTTTGGTTCGATGGGCTGAAGGATTGGTTGAGGCTGAAGCTTCAATTGGTCTGCTGGTGCATTGATGCCCTCGAATTGGTAGCGGTACTCATGAACGCTCGCGTTAGCCAACAAGTTTCCGTCTTGTGATGGTATAGTTTGAGGCATCGACTGTAACGAGCCATTCCTTTGGGCATTCACAATCTCGTTGTAGATGTTTCTAGGAATTGCTGGCGGAGGAGAACCGTCGTGGTCGTTGTAGTGGTAATACTTTCTTGGAGACTTTCTTGGAGATCTAATAGGAGACTTCATTGGAGATTTGGATGGAGATCTTCCAGGCGACATGCCGTAGCCCTGTTTCCTTGGGGACTTTCTTGGAGAATTCTGTACACTCGAGGAGTTCGATTTGCCTACATACGAAGCTCTGTTGTTGTTGTTACTAGCGGAGCCGTTTTTGTATTGGAACGAGCTTGGCCTCGAGACTGTGATTTGACTGTTTCTCTTCCTCTTTGGGGTGGTTTTAGTACTCACCGAGCCACTGTGCACCATACCCCTCTTGGTATTGAACGAATGCGACTTCTTTGGTGTGTTGAGGTTGGAGTTTGTTTCTTGGTTGTGTCTGTATCTCATCAACAATGCATAGAAGGTCTTTTCAGGCCCTGGGCCATTTCTCAAAAGAGCACGCACAATGTCTTCTTCTGGTCTGTCGTGCCATAAGATGGTCAAGTTTGCCAAGATCTGTCTGTCGATGTTTCTCACGGAACCCAAGGACTTGTATGCTGTTTCCGGGTGAGGTAACGACTTGACGCTGATCAAGTCTTCATTTGGAATAGGGTATTTGACGAGCAATGGGTGCTGCAAGATCTTCTCGGTCGGTATTCTTTCGATAGGGTCGACTGTGAGCATTTGGTGGAGCAAGTTCTTTGCTTCTCTACTGATTTCACGAGGCATTTCGAAGTTGCCTGCTTGCACCTTTAAAAGCAAGTCTCTGATGTTCTCGTCGTCAAAGGGCAATCTCCCTGTTAACAAGGCAAAGAGGATGACACCACAGGACCACACGTCGGATGCAGCACCGTGGTACTTCAAACCACTGACGATTTCTGGAGCTGCATAATGGGGCGAACCACACGAGGTCTCCAACAACTTGTCGCCGCTCTCCAACGCAGCCATACCGAAATCTGCGAGCTTAATGTTGAGCGAGGCATCCAACAAGAGGTTCTCTGGTTTCAAGTCACGGTGACAAATTCCAAGGGCATGACAGTATGCTGTTCCCAAGATGATTTGTCTGAAGTATTTAATAGCTTCCACTTCCTCAAGTGGCCCTCTTTCCACCAACAAGTCGAAGAGCTCTCCGCCTTCAACGTATTCAAGCACCAAGTAAAGTGCTTTGGACGTTTCCCAAACGTCATACAACCTGAGCACGTTGGGGTGTGTTAATAATTTCATGATGATGATCTCACGCTCTATGCCATAGGGCAATCCCGACTCGTCTGAAGACTTTTTGT
Organism: Kodamaea neixiangensis; assembly: GCA_030565385.1. Taxonomy (NCBI): domain Eukaryota; kingdom Fungi; phylum Ascomycota; class Pichiomycetes; order Serinales; family Debaryomycetaceae; genus Kodamaea; species Kodamaea neixiangensis. The sequence goes on from JAJMBT010000028.1 coordinate 186,437, forward strand.
TAGGGCCCCCATCGTCCTGCAACTCTGATTTGGACACCACCTTGACGGCAGCCTTCTGGCCTGTTCTGTGGTGTGTGGCCAACAACACCCTACCGGTGGCACCTCTGCCCAAAGTCTCGCCTAGTTTCCATGGCCCAATCTTCTGGGGATGGCTGTGATGTGACGACGATATTATCGACGAAGATATAGATGCTGGTCTCGAAGGCATCTTTCAATATGGTGTGCTTGTTGTTTTTTTCCTAAACGAATGAATATAGTACAAGGAATTCACTATGAATGATCTATGAAGAACAATTTATAAAGAACAACCAATCCTGAACTAAACCAATAAACTGCCTGGTCGATCTATAACCCTGAGAGATACTCTTCGATTTAATTAATAAAAATTTGGAGTTGATAGAAAAATTTGTAGTGCCGATTATTCACGGTAAACAAATGGGAGTACGCGTGTCAACAAGAACACGTCCTGTAACGTAAACAACTCCTTGTGGTTCCCAAACGGGATAAAATGATTACAAAAAGAGGTACCAGGATGACACAATAGGTGCACCTTTGCCTCCAGTGGAAAGTTGACGGTTTCAGATCTCCATTAGGGAAGGTAATAAGCAGCATGAGGACTAATCGTGATAGCCGTTTGTGAGTATGTTGGGTGGGTGGTGGTTGTTGGTGGTGGTTGGTTGTGAGTTGTTCAGTTCTTTGGTGTGACTAGATGAAGAATTAATGTGCACTCAGTGCACTGAAATTTACGGATAAGTTGATGGAATTCTGACAGTCGTTTATTCTTGTTACATTCTTGTACGTCATATCCAAATATAGAAGTGTGTAGGTGCAAGTATATGGTATATTGCGAGACGAGTGTGAGAGTAGTGGTAGGCATTGAGATGGAGTAAGTTGTGAGAGGGTGACTGGGAGTGAGGAGTCAATTGGTGATTATAATTTTAACACGCAGTGGGGAACAAAAATTAATGTCTGCAGATATGATCATACCGCAAGATTCATCTGGACTCACTTAATTTCAAGTTAAAGTTCTAGCATTACTAGCTATCATATGTCTATCTATTATCTATTACTCACCTATGATTAGCCTTTGAATAACGTATGAATTTCGCTTCTGAATATCCCTATAAATTTCACCAATAGCATGTATAAATTTCACCTTCTTTGCTCAAGAGGAGTCTCGTGTCATCAAGACAAGACCCTAAGGAAGCAAGTACACTACGCGTACTTGCCCTCTAAACTGAAATACTCGATCCCGTTCATCTCCTCCCTCAATTCGCTCGTTCATCTATAATCCCATTCCTGTGAGCAACTCCAATTGCTCAGTCAAATCGTTATTCACCAACTTATCATTAATCTTCTTCTCCTCGTCCTTCTTCAAATCCTCCTTCAAACGTCTGCTATCTAATGCATTCTTCTTCTCTTCTCTCACCTTACTCAGAAGTAATTCTCTCACCTCATCAAAAGCTTCCGAGTTTGCGTTGATTTTATCGAGCTTTGCTTTAGCTGCTTTCGAGTTCGCCTTTTTTATCTTAGTACCCTTCACCTTGCCTATAGCCTTGGGCTTCGCTATCCTGTTGTTCTTCTTCGCCATGGTGTTTAATGTTCAGCTCATCTCCCGCTTTTTTCATGTATTCGATCGCACACGTGACACAACATGTGCACATCTCATCGCCATGATAAAAAAAATGCAACTACATTGAAAGAGCAGAGATGGTTTCCTCACACAACAAAGACAAGCCCTGGGATACTCCCGACATAGACAAGTGGGCGCTTGAAGAGTTCAAGCCTGAAGACAATGCTTCCGGACAGAACTTTGCCGAAGAGTCGTCGTTCATGACACTCTTCCCTAAATACAGAGAACAGTACTTGCGAGGGATATGGGCAGATGTGACTCGAGCATTAGACAAGCATTTCATCAAGTGCGAGTTGAACTTGGTTGACGGCTCGATGACGGTGAAGACGACTGCCAAGACCTACGACCCTGCTATCATCATCAAAGCTAGAGATTTGATCAAGTTGTTGGCACGTTCAGTTCCTTTCCCACAGGCGGTCAAGATCTTGCAGGATGACATTGCGTGTGATGTCATCAAGATTGGCAACTTTGTCAACAACAAGGAAAGGTTCATAAAAAGAAGACAGCGTCTTGTTGGACCCAACGGTAACACATTAAAAGCATTGGAGTTGTTGACCAAGTGCTACATCTTGGTACAGGGTAACACTGTGAGTGCCATGGGGTCGTTCAAAGGATTGAAAGACTTGAGAAGAGTGGTGGAAGACTGCATGAAAAACGTACATCCGATATACTACATCAAAGAATTGATGATCAAGCAAGAGCTCGCTAAGAACCCCGATTTGGCACACGAGGACTGGTCTAGATTCTTGCCATCGTTCAAGAAAAAGAACGTGGCACGTAAGACCGCCAAGCATAAGGAGAAGAAGGTGTACACACCATTCCCACCAGCACAACAGCCTCGTAAGGTTGATTTGCAGATCGAATCGGGAGAGTACTTCTTAGGTAAGAGAGAAAAGGAAATGAGAAAGTTGCAAGACAAGCGTGATAAGCAAACCGAGGTGAGTGAGCAAAGACAACAGGAAAGAGCCAAGGACTTTGAAGCACCAGAGGAGAAGGATTACGAGAACAAGTTGAAGAGATCGAAATCTGATGAAGGAAAAAAAAAGAAGAGAAAGGTTGACGATGATGATTCTGAGTGATCGAGTGACTTGACACCTAACATACGAGTGTAGGTTGATATACGAATAGAAGGATAATTAAGCGATGAAGATGTAGAATAGAAAGGAATTATGGAGTAGGGAAGTGAAATCTTTTTCCTAAATAAGAAGATCATAAGCTATGGAATGCAATTTTGACTTCTGTAACTCATAATTTGCTTGGATGATATTCTGACTTATCACCGTGCTTATTCTACTTATACATTGCATGAACTGGAATTCGTTGAAGGCATGTCCATACCCCAATTTACATATTACTACATACAAAAAACAAAAACCCTCAACACACAATATACGCTCTACAATACGCTCTACAATATACACTCAACACACAACTATACACCACCACCTCCATCTCATCGTCACAAACCTAATGACTTGTGCAAGCTTAACGTCTATTCATTGTGTCAGGAAGCAAGCACTCTTAAGCCAACTAGGTTATTGATTTTCCGAATTCGATCACCAAAATCTCAGACTGGGACTATATGCACTCGTATATTGATTGGCGTGATACAAAGCCGAGGAGTGTAAACATCTAAAACGAGAAGCTAATAATTAATCCAGCAGTACTAGTGCAGAGGACGAGCAGAGGCTGTCACAGATAAGAATATAAGGTAGTAGTTTTTCACAGGGTGCTACTTTAAACACGGGGTCTTTTGAATCAGCTACACCCTGCGTCTTTCCTAGGAGTTTTAAAAGAGGAGTTGCCACACTACTAATAATCAGGGGAAGATGAGCTCACGACTTGATCTGATTCTCTCGTACGTCGACGAGTTGGATGCTAGGTCCAACCGGTTGCTTCAGAGTGTAAATGATACCAACAAGATAATCGGCTCCATTTTGTCGTTGAACGAAGAGATTACAGAGATCGACACCAGCATTGATGAAGTGCGTGACTTGATGGAGGACAACTTTGCCAGCTTGAACGAGTTCTCCAATCTTTATGAGAAGAGCTTTTACTTGGAGTCCAACATGCATTTGAACGATAGCGTTACAAATCAGATGTCTTTCGAGAAGTTAACGACTGATTTTAGGTACATGTTGAAGGGACTCCTGAAGAACGACAGGTATTCGAACGCAAGAAGATCAAAAACTTTGGCTAACCCATTCAGAGAGAAGCCGAAGCCAAAAGCAAAAGCACAGACCCACTTGGAAGTCCCGCTGACACTCTACAAGAACATATCGATGTCCAACCTCAAACTCAAGCCTATAAAGTGCACCACTAATAGAAAGATATACAAGAAAAAGTCCCGCTACAGATTGTCTGGGATATACAACATCAACCCCATTGCATATAACGAAGAAGAATACGACTCTTCTTCGACATTCCGAACTCCCAAGAGTAACACAAGAGAAGTGTTCAACTCGTCGCATAACACATCATTATCGTCAAACATCATGGACGAACAGAGAGACGAAAAACAGGACCTCAGCCACAGAGATATAGACATTAACACCATCGCAACGTCCCCTATCGAACTAAGACACAGATCCAATTCACTTCCAGAAACCCCTATAACTACCTTTGAGGAGACATTTAAGCCCCAACGATTTGACGAGATATTGGACCTTGCCGATGGATTGGAACAGCTCAGGTTTAGACGTTTGGATCACTTTATTAGTTGCGCTAACTTGAAGAAGCAAGAGAAGAAGCCTCATGCAACATCTACTGTCAACTTGAATGACCACGACGATTTCGATAATTTGTCAATAGTGTCGGACTTTTCGTACTACTCACCTGAAAAGCAAGAGCGTACAGAACTTGCCGAAGTTACAGACGACTTTGAAAGCTTCGATGCATTCTTGAGAGGATCGAGGTTGAACTTGTACGATGAGTTCCCTCACTTGTTGAAGAAATCCAACTCTCATGATAGCATTTTCAACAACTCAACAGTCACCAAGTCGGCGACTCACAAGTTCCACAACCCCGCAGCCAACCTCCACGCATCCAAGGTCGTTAACCCGACGATTGAAAAGGTCCATTTCGGCTCGGATAAATCCGCGCCAGTCGTATCTAGCTCGACCAAGTTGTTGAACGAGGTTATCTTAAGAAACGAGAAATCCTTAAAACCAGAAGAGGAACCGAAATCTACATTTTCACTTTTTAATTTTGCATTAACCTCCCCGAAGAAAGCAGTAGAACCTACTGCTCCAATTAATATCCGTGGCGAAACTAACGGCTTCAGCAAATCCTTAACAAATAGCTTCTTAAGCTTGATGTCTCCTAAAGGATCTGCCCCGATAGATGAGCCATCTAATACACCTCCTATGCCAATATCCATACAAAATGATGTTCAAGCCAAGAGGATACCCTCGAAACTCAGAAATGATGGTTACCACTCGAAGCTTATTATCGGGCCCAACAACACAAAAATTATAAACCACGGTGAATCCTCGGTGTTTCGCAAACCACTCATCACTCGTGTAAGTCATAATTCATTACAGGATGCCCTTTCTCAGAGCATTAATTAATTTCATTTTGCATTTTTATAGAAATATTATGTTAGCTCCCGAAATCTTCACTAGAGGAAAACAAGCTATTTTGCTTGGAAATGTTGATTCCTCTTTGAATTTTCTTCTCTTTCAACGACTTGCCAAGTTTAAGGGACACCTTAGACTTTGACATGTATGATATAGACGCTTTAGACCCAGACGCAACCTTGTACTGTTTGCTGATTGTAACCCCAGAGAATTGCTTGCCGTCCTTGATTTGAATGCTCTGTTGTTCATGGAACGACTTGAACGATTTGATGAAGGATGGTTTCTTGAAGACGGGTGTCATTTCCTCGTCAGACTCGTCAACATCGGTATCGTTATCTAACGACCGCTTTCTGGTTTCCTCGGGAGTCTGGGATCTCGTGCTGGTCAATCTGCCAATACACTGCGACTTTAATGTCTTCAAATCGACCTCATCGTCAGACTCAACTCCATGCTGGAATTTAGACATCTCTTGAACCTGAGCGTACTCGTCGTTACCAGAGGTTAAGAATGACAACTGTTTTTGGAGAAACGACTCGTCAATCTTAATTTTATTCAGTTCTTCAGGTTGATTTTCTTCAGCAGTGTCTTCTGAATCATCGTCAAGCCGAATAACTCCTTCCTCTTCTTGAATAGAACTGAAGAACGCCTTGGTCTTGTCGTTTTTTGACATTTCCTGCAATTTCTTGTTCTGCAACAACCTCAGCTGCTGCTCCATCAACCTTTGTTTTCTATATGCAGCGAGTAACTCGTCTTCCTCATCGCTCAACTCAATGTCAAAACCATTTCCAGCGACTCTCTTTGTCAATCTATGATTCTTAACGTCGTCAAGCAATTTCTCAAGCTCCTTCTGATCCTTGATTTGATAGTCTTCCATGAACTTTCTCCTCACCTCTTCATTCTTCAAGTCAATTCTGAAGTCATTATCAATCATCTTTTCATCATCAGAGTTCGCCTTGTCGGAAAGCTCGCCATCTTCTCCACCCAATCCTTGCCATTCATCTTCAGATTCTTCAGCCTCTCCTTCAACAATATTCTTGAGGCCTTTCCTTTCCAATTCCTTACGTTTTTGGCGAGACTTTAACTCTGACTTTCTAATTTTATCTTCATATTGTTTGATGCGTTGTTGGACCAACTCTGGGTCCTCTTCCTCCTCCTCTTCTTCCTCTTCCTCATCTTCTTGTTCGTCGCCCACTTCATTGTCTTCACCATCTTCAGTAATCGAAGACAAAACTGTTCTCCTTCTTGATCTCTTCACTCCAACTTCATCGTCTTCATCAAACTCGAGTGGTTGAGTTTGGCTTTCTATTGCGACAAGCTGAGTTTCATTTCCATCTGCCTGAGTGATATCAGCTTGTGTCTGCGACCCTTGAGTTTGCGTATCCTGAAAATCAGGAAGCTTTCTATTTATTTGTGTTAAGCTCTCCTGGGATACAACAGATTGAATTGAGTCCGATCTAGGTTTTAAGTTCTGAAACAAGCCGGTTTCCTCGGGACTGAAATTAGATCTATCAATAATCTTGAACATGGATTGGGACTTTTGGGTGTTCACAGTTGTAATCACATCGTCTTGGTCGTGATCAAATGTTTCGTCTTCTACGCCACCAAACATGTAACTGTCGTCAGACCGTTTAACCTTTTCTTTTACTGTAACTTCAGCTTCGCTTTCCTCAGAATACTCTGATTCTCCAACCTCTGATTCTGGGACCTCCGAGTATTCCTGTGGATCTTCTTCAGGGTTCAACGCTTTCGCGATCAATGCAGCTTTAGCTCTTTCTCTGAGCTTCTCCTTCTTTCTCACATTCCTTGCCCTTTCCATTTCTCGTTCCAACAAACTACCCATGATCTCATCCTCCTTCTGTATTTCTTCAATCAACTCGAGATTTGGATTTGCCAAGTTGTGCTCTTTCAATTGCTGAATGTGTGCTTTCTGCAACCCCAGTAAGAAAGCTTTAGAGGTGTTACTGGCTTCTTTTCTTTGTAGGTTCCTTCCTAGCTTTTTCCTTGAAAACCTCTGTTTTATCTCAAGTTTCTGAGCCTTAGATAATCCTGGAGCCTTGGAGGAGTTCTCCTGCTCCGAGTCCGAATCCAACTCTATGACTTTGTTTACGCTAGTTGGAGAAAGTTTCAGCTTGAGTTTTTGGGCATAGGCATGCAAGTGACCCACTTGCTTGGATTGTTCTGTTTTCTCTTCATGAAGTTTGATCGGAGAAGTAGCAGGGGTTGATTTGTCTGAATGGTCGCTGTCTGAATCGAAAGCAGCAAGGAGCTTTTCCTTGGTGAATGTTACCTTACTACTGAACTCGGGACGAATATCCTTGTTTCTCTTTTGAATGTTGAGAAACTCTTCAGCTTGTTGAAGGTCTTTGCTGGTGACTATTTCTTTGGTTTCCCTATAGGAATTCTCGTTCAAGTCGTTCTCTTCGTCAGTCAAGGTGACGTTTGTGATATCAGCAGTTAATTCTTCTTCTTGTCTTCTCTGCGTGAGAGCACGTTCCTGCCTTTTAGCCTCTATCAAACGGTCAATCTTTGCTTGACGGTCTTCCTCTGGGATGAGTTGGGTGTCTTGGATTGCCTGGGTTGCCGCTGGAACGACTTGCGTATCCAGTGCAGCCAGACTTTGACTTCGAGGTTGAGATGAAGCCAACATTTGCGTTTCTAATTGCTCCAAAACTTGTGTTTCGCTGGGAAAGTGACTAAACTCTTCCACGTCAACCTCCAATTGAGGAAGCTTCTGCATTTCTCCAAAGCCAAAAATGGACGGCCCAGAGAAGTCATCTTCAATAGGCAGTGACTGGACTTGTTGTGTTTGGGTTATGGGTTGGGTATTATCTTCATCCGTGTTCAACAATCTGTTTCTGACCCTGTCAAGAATCGAATTCAGCGTGTCTCCCAATGTTTTCGAGATTGCATCAACATCAACGGCGAAGCCAGAGTTGTCGTCCGACTCAGATTCCGACTCTGAATCAGACACATTCCTAGTTGTTTGGGACGCCGGAAGGAGCGACTTGAAGGTGACGTCCTCTATCTGGTCAAGTAAATCCATGCTGGTTCTTGTAAATTTTGTTATGAATTCACGAAATTGGTATGCAAAAAAATGAGACGCGTTGGACTGCAGATAAGCAAAATATGAGACTGGGACGATGAAGGTGAGACAGGAAAGGGCGGAGGGAGATAACGAAACGATATAGGATATGAGCTGGAGGTGTTGAGGGGATGTAGGAGATTGTAATATTATGGAGGATATAGGAATTGTAGAAATTTTAGGCAAAATTCATACTAGGACGGCAGAAGTAGATGAGATTTAACATGAGATGTTGAGTCTAATGGGAAGTCTCTAAAACCAGAATTACACCAGAGAGCACACTAGGCTTCTGCCTTAAATTTTGGCTGACTCATAATTGAATAAGAAGATGTTAAAACTCTAACAACAAAGTTGGTCTTAGAACTGTGCACTACAATTTATATATTCAACACTTCAGCTGTTCTACTGGTGCAGAAGAAGCACAACTGGTTTAGGTTGTTTACGTTGAATTTCATAAAGTACACCACCTGTGAGAGGCTGCAAGGAGAAAATTACTCACACCATCAAAGACGGTAAAGTCCCCAATTGATCTTAATTCCTATACACCATTGAGTTAGAATTGTCACACTCCGTAGATAAAATCAATCCGCCACTTACATATTAGGATACCTTTCAAAAGACCTCTCAATTGAGGGTTTACCCATTCAGGTCAAGGTAAGGCATAACAATTTGCAGCCATTTTTTCGAGGCGTCCGAGATAAAAGGTTGTGATCAAATGTGTCAAGAGTCAATGTGCTCTGAGCCTAGTCAAACGGACAGATTTATCACATGGGCCCTCGTCTGTGGATCATTAGCGGAGCGGTTTCTCCACCTTGCTATCTACCTTCATCCATCAGAATTGGGGGTGTCGAATTGTAATTAGTATATCTTTGACACCAGACACTAAAGAGTTAAAGTGACACAGAAGAGGAGGAGCACAGTCTGACGTTTGCTGCACTATTGGCATGTCTTCTATACTGCCTATGTGCCTACACAGTCTCAAGGTGTGCCTGTGAAGGGTTCACACAATTGTCTACGCACTGTTGTAACCGCAAGGGTTCTTAGCACACCAGCTCAATTCGTTGGAAGATCAGCAGGCAATCAGGGTCATGAGTTATTTGGCCCAATTAGCATGAGTCGTCAACTAATATACATCCACATCCACCACAACAATAAAGTGATTAGAATATTTTGGGCTATACGAGGAGTAGTTGAATAAATCACGTCTTCAAGTCTACCGTCGATAACAGGACCACACGTGACCTTATCAAAGGGGAATAATGGGGAGTAATAAATGGAAACGTTGGGCCCCAACGTGGCAGCAAAGACGTACACCAGTTCAACCGCGAAATGTATGGGCATACCTCCTATTCAAACCAGAACCAACATCACATGCGGACGTTGTGCAAACGACTATACGATGGATTCACGTGATCTGGCACAATCTATGCTGGTTTTGTGCCCGAACCGCGATGACTCGTGGGAATTTTCAAATATACTGTGGCATTTCCATTACCGAGAACCAACCATAAGCACAGTAGAAAAATTTTCAATTCCAAACGTATAAATACGAGGGAATCCTGCTGTTTTTTCCAAGGGTAGACTTAAAAATTTATACAATGTCTTCCCCTGAAACTTTCCTTTTTACATCTGAATCTGTTGGTGAGGGCCACCCAGACAAGATCTGTGACCAGGTGTCTGATGCTATTTTGGATGCTTGTTTGGCTGTTGACCCATTGTCCAAGGTTGCGTGTGAGACTGCTGCCAAGACCGGTATGATTATGGTTTTCGGAGAGATCACCACCAAGGCCACCTTGGACTACCAGAAGATCATCAGAGACACGATCAAGCACATTGGTTACGACCACTCCGACAAGGGTTTCGACTACAAGACCTGTAACGTTTTGGTTGCCATTGAGCAGCAGTCGCCAGACATTGCGCAAGGTTTGCACTACGAGAAGGCCTTGGAGGACTTGGGAGCCGGTGACCAGGGTATCATGTTTGGTTATGCCACCGACGAGACCGACGAGAAGTTGCCATTGACTCTTTTGCTTGCCCACAAGTTGAACGCCGAGTTGGCTTCTGCCAGAAGATCCGGTGCCTTGGCCTGGTTGAGACCAGACACCAAGACCCAGGTTACCGTCGAGTACGAGAAGGACGGCGGAGCCGTCATTCCAAAGAGAGTTGACACCATTGTCATCTCGACCCAGCACGCCGAGGAGATCTCCACCGAGGACTTGAGAAGCGAGATTCTTGCACACATTATCAAGAAGGTGATCCCAGCCCACTTGTTGGACGACAAGACCGTCTACCACATTCAGCCATCGGGCAGATTCGTCATTGGTGGCCCACAGGGTGATGCCGGTTTGACTGGTAGAAAGATCATTGTCGACACCTACGGAGGATGGGGTGCCCACGGTGGTGGTGCCTTCTCCGGTAAGGACTTCTCCAAGGTTGACAGATCGGCCGCCTACGCTGCCAGATGGGTCGCCAAGTCGTTGGTCACCGCCGGCCTTGCCAGAAGAGCATTGGTCCAATTCTCCTACGCCATCGGTGTCGCTGAGCCATTGTCCATCCACGTCGACACCTACGGTACCTCCAAGTACTCCTCCGACGAGTTGGTCGCCATCATCAGCAAGAACTTTGACTTGAGACCAGGTGTCATTGTCAAGGAATTGGACTTGGCCAGACCAATCTACTTCAAGACCGCCTCGTACGGTCACTTCACCAACCAGGAAAACCCATGGGAACAACCAAAGAAGTTGAAGTACTAATTTTTTTCAATTAATACTATTAATGTAATGATCCAATAACCGGTCCCGGTTATCCAGAAGCCAACGCTCAACTCGTTGGGATTCTTTAATGACATCCAAAAAATTTTAAAAAAATCCAGCATATTTCCTTCTTGCTACTAATTGTTATCTGTTTATTGTCCTACTATGGTTTTTATTGCATTAATTTGGGGTCCTCAACGGACGGTATTATCTAAGAGTATAGAAATATATAGGAGTCACTGTGGTGCTCCGTTATTTTCACTAGCCTAGGGTCACCGTAGGTGGCTCTGATGTAGCGAAAGGGGTTTCGTCTAGAACAGCCAATCCATAGGGTGCTCCGAGCAACATTGATCTCTATGTATCTTCGATTGTACTCCTATTTGTGTTCTTGGCTAAGGTATAAATAGTTTCATATTCTAACTCTAATATAAAAAGTTTCATAGTCTATGTAGCTGTCGAGTCTAAAGGTAACTGGGAATTCTCATCGAGAATCAGAGGAAAGTACCTTCTGTAGGAAGCCCATGCTGTTACGATTCCAATCAAACTGCCAAAGCCCACGTCAAAAAAGTGGTGTCTGTAGTCCTGGGTTCTCAGTAAAGCGATGTACAGTGCAAACAAAACAGGTAAGCTGGCCAACAAGACGACAAACGCGTTCTTGCGGGAGCTGTTTCTGTATTGCCCCAAGAACCAAAGCGTGAGGTACCCCAATCCAGCGAAAGCCAAGGATGAGTGGCCTGAAGGTGTTGACTTCATACCATCTTCCAAGTACATCTTGCCCAACGGCGACGTGCACACTGAAATATCCAACAAGATGTTCTGCTTAGTAGAAGCCGGTGCTCCACATCTCAGCAAGAAGTCTGGTCTGGGGTTTCCGATCCAGCATTTCAAGATATCGGTCAAGACCCCTGCCACAGCGATGGATATCCAAAGACCTAAATTGGAGATCTGGATCAAGTGCAACTTGTTCAAGTCCTTCGTGGTGGCTGCAGCCAAGAAGGAGATGACAATAGACGGCAAGATACACGAGTAGACATAAAGCTCGTTGTCGGTGACTCTTTCCTGAATAGCGAAAGGATGAGCCAACCTCTGGTCGGAAAGTGAAAATTGTCTATTGAAGGGTTTGGCTTTTTCAAAGATCAAGAAAAAGGAGGTGATCAAGCCAATGACAACAAGCCAGTCGGGAATAAACCGTCTCGCCTGAGACGACAAGACGTATAACTTTAAAGCCATGGGAGCGAGCGGACTATAGCAGGAGTGTGTCCCTTTTTATTCACAAAAAAGTGTCAAAAAACCACGTTGCCAACGGATCGAATAACCCTGTTAGTATCGAATAACCCATTTGGTGACCCACGTTTCCATAGGACATGAGTAGAGCGAACGAACGTAGCGAGTGAGCATACGAAGTTGTTACTCCCGAGCATAGCGAGTATGTTAGTGTTGTTGATAGATATGACTACAGAACATGAGCGTAGCGAGTGAGCATACTTGGATTTATCTGTACCGTGGCACGAATACCAGCACGAATCTGCACTCGGCTCATATGAATAAAGATATCTAGATACTCGTAAACGTGTATCAGCTCACTCGCTACGCTCAAAGCACATTCATTCTCTTTCCTTGTGCACTCGCTAGACATACTAGCCCTCCAAGCATCTACGCTCATTTTGTAACAAGTATATTTATGCAAAGAAGTATAACAAACAGACTTCATTTGTTGGTATGAACTAAAGAGATCGGTGCGATTATATTAAGATGTGAAAATTAGAAGCTTACTGCTTGACTTCCTCGGAGTCGTAGGACTCGTCTTGGGAAACGTATCTGTCCTTGCCCAACTTGGTTGTGTCAACCTCGCCGTGGTACTTTTCACAGATCTCTTCCAAGGTCATTCTCTTAGTTTCTGGAACCAAGAAGGTGGTGAAGATACCGATAAGCATGAACAAAGCGAAGATCTCCATGACGTGAGGCAAGAAACAGTTTGGCTTGTCAGCGGCACACTTGTGGTTGACCAAGGTACCAAGACAAGTCTGGGCAATGATGGCACCGACCTTACCGGAGGCAGCAGAGATACCGTGAGCAGTGGATCTATATCTGGTTGGGAAGATTTCACCTGGGGTGATGAAAGTGGTGGTGTTTGGTCCAAAATTCTGGAAGAATTGACACAAGACGTACAAGGCCAATAACCCGTGAGAAGAGATCTTGTGGTAAGCGAAACCAATGACACAGAACAAGACGGTCAAGATGATGAAACCCATAAGCTGGACAGGCTTTCTTCCGACGGTATCGATGGTGGCAGCAGCGAACCAGTAACCTGGCAAGGAACCGGCACAAATCAAAATCAAGTTACCAGCAGCATTGTTGTACAACTTCTTGTAAACATTGTCCTGCGAGGCGTAACCGATAGCACCCAAGATGACCGAAGTGTTAAGACCCAAACCGTAGACAGCAATGTCCAACATGAACCAAGAACCAGCAGTACCGATAAGAATTCTACCGTACTTCCATTGACCAAAGTGGGCCCAGAAGTCCTTGAAAGAGGCCTTTGGTGGAGTAATGTCGCGGGCAGCAACGTCGATGGCAGCCTCAGCGTCGGCAACCTTCTGGACGTCGTCGTGCTCGTTAACGTCCAAGGCGTATCTTGGGGATTCAGCGATGGTCAATCTGTAGTACAAGGCAATGCAACCTGGGAGACAGCCCAAACCGATGATGATTCTCCACATCTGGTCCATGGCTCTGAGACAAGCACCACGGCATGGCTGCTTCTTCTTGTAGTTGACATTCTCCAAGTCCTTCTTGTAAGCGACGGTGACAATGATGGCGACGACACCGGCAAACAATTGACCCAAACCCTGGTTCGAGAAAACGGCAGCCATGATGGCACCTCTCCACTTGGTGGTGGAGAATTCAGAGGAGATAATAGAAGACAATGGGTAGTCACCACCGATACCGATACCCATGACAATTCTCAAGGTAGCGAAAATGGCGACAAAGTTGATGGCTGGCGACAGGCCCAAGGTACATTGCAAGATGGTAGCGAAGATCATGATAATCAATTCCAAACCGTAGATCTTCTTACGACCCACCAAGTCAGCCATAGTACCGAAACCCAATTGTCCAATGACAGTACCAACAGAAGTAGAGACCTTGATTAAAGTAGTGGTGGAGTCTGGGATCTTTCCGTCCCAGTAGACGTAACCCAACATGGTGATACCCAAGTTAATGGCAAAGATATCGTAAGAATCAGTCATGAAACCGACACCGGCAATCATGATCATCTTGACTTGAGTCCATCCAAACCCAGCATTGTCGATTTCCTCCAATGCCAATCTTCTTCTCTCAAGAGGGTCCTCAATGTGGGCAAACTTCTCAACGTAATCCTTGAAGGCGGTCTTACCACCTGAGGTGTTCTCTTTGTAAGCAACTTCTTTAATGTCAGACATATCTAGCTGGAAAGTACTATTTTGTGAGTGAATACTGGAGAAGAAAAATTTATAACCAGTGGATTCTGTAGCCTACTTATATACCCTTCCGTAAAATTCACTGATAATGGTATGGAATTTCGGGTTGAGGTCTCGTGGGCCCCCCCCCCTTCGCCTGGAAGTTGCAATTTAAGATGGATTAAGGTAAGGCATTAGACAGAAAAAGAAATCTGGCGCTGGCAGATTACACTAAAAGAAAGCTAATAACACACGGGGTCTTAACGATCTGGGTGAAGAAGAGATTGAGATGAGAAGTTCACTGTATCAAGCGCTGCTTGGTGTGTTTGAAAAACCTCAACAGACCTCTCGTCAGAATGTGTCAAGTCTGGCCAAGCGATTCTCCAAGAAATCTTCAACCGTTCATCAGTCTAACTAAGACCTTCTTAGCATTTTAGAGTGAGCTTTTCTCTAGGCACCAGCTTGTTTTCTTTTCTGGTGCATAGAAAAAAATGCGGAGCATAGCGTGTGTGTGAGTGTGTGTGTGGGCTGCCTGCCAGGCTTTTTTGGAGGGGCGCTCGCGTAGGTCTGCCAGTCGTGAGGCATTTGATTGGGTCTCCAAGCTCCCCTAGGCCTCTTCCTATCAGCAAGCCTAAAAAAAAAATATTTGGCACCCACGTGGGGTTTTTGTGATGCATATTCTTGTTGCAATTGAACTATTTGGGACCCACGTTTCTCGGTAGACGCACGTCTTTGGGCTCAAAAGGGTCGTTGATTTTTCAACCGTTGGCAGAGCGTCAGTTTTGTGTCGGGGTAGTGCAGCAAACTATGATAATTAGAATGCACATAGTATGAGATGACACCTAACTTACGGGCCCGAACAGGTAAAGAGTCCACTTCACCACATGTGCAAATTGATTGACACCCCCCATTTGTACCTCGTTTATTTTTCTGCTTGAG
This sequence comes from Kodamaea neixiangensis, assembly GCA_030565385.1. Classification (NCBI taxonomy): domain Eukaryota; kingdom Fungi; phylum Ascomycota; class Pichiomycetes; order Serinales; family Debaryomycetaceae; genus Kodamaea; species Kodamaea neixiangensis. Next base: position 201,856 of record JAJMBT010000028.1, read on the forward strand.
AAGCTCTTGGAGATGCCATCACGTTGGTCTCACGATTGAATACCGTTAGCAGTTAGCAGAGCTGCATTTAGAAGATGGAGACAATGGGCTTGGTATTAAGTGCATTTAAGAGACTTGGGGAGTTCCGAGTATAGTTGCTTTAGTAGGTAGAGCCTTTCAATTCGATGCACAGAGCATCGCTTACAACCATCAAAGTTTATCTTGGAACGTGGGATTCTTTGCTTTTGATCTTGCAGGGAAGTTTGAGGTGACACAAGTGTGCTGGGATCGCCTGCTATTACAGCTGCCTAGAGACGAGCTGAAATCCGTCTGGATCGGATATGCATGCACTGGAGTTCGCCGGATGCTAATTAACTACCCATGGTGCTTTTTTAACTCTTTGACCGATTTGTGTGCACGCTTGATGAAGGTTTGCAGCCACCAAAATTGATGTTGCTAAACCCTGCGTGCCCACCGTTTTCTGTTCTCTCCGTCGTGGTAAATAACGCGGGGTCGTCCTCGGTGCCCCAATTATGGGTGAGTTCCATTATTCCTTGTTTCTCTGCCTCGCTCGTGTTGTCCTTCTCTCCCAACAAATAGAGTGTAAATCTGGCGTCCTCGAATTAACGTCTGACAATAACTGAAAGCCCACACGTTGTAGAAGGCAAGAGATGCCGTGGGTTTCTTGAATAGAATCTCAAATGCTTGACCAGGTAAAACCTTCCACTCTTTCGATTCTATTCAATAAAATCTTCATCTACACCCAATGCAAAGCTATATCTTTCTGTCTCCCAAACTCTTCTTGAACTCCACATTGTTACTCAAGAAGCACATCTCAACCTCTACAACGTTGTCAATAGAAACAAAATGTGACCGAACCCACGGTGTTCGCTTGCTTTACCATTGTTTATCAACAGCGCCTCTTTCGCGGTCTTCAAGAACAACAGAACTAGCCCCAAAAGCAGTGAAGCACGCTAGCGAATTAGTCGCTTCACCCTTTGTAGCTGCACAAGAGCGAAAACACAATGTTCTGGGTGAAGAATCAATCGATCGGGTAACGGACCTGACGAGGAGAGTGGTGCCAGCGAACTTCATTGAATATGTTTTGAGTTTCCCCAGATATTGAAGAATCAATTAGATTACCCATACTCCTGGCTTAGTATTCTCATAATATTACACTGATATAATTAGATTACACTTAGCACAGGTACGATAAGTTTAAGATTAATTAGCTTCTATCAGGTACTTAGATACGAGACTCAGATACGAGTATCTGATAGACTCCATATGCTAATTATTACAGATCGTGAGAGCTATCTTCAAATTCCTGCCATTCAAAGAATGAGGTTCAAAGGTTACTTGGTTGCAATCTCAACAACATAAGAATCAGGATCATAAATGAAAGCACTCTTTGGAGCTTCCGAGTCCTGACCATACCTCACCAACCAGTTGGCTTCTGATCCAAGCTTCTCCTCAACACCCTTGGCAATCTTACCTGCATCATCAGCAGAAATGGTGATCTGGCTGAAGCCAACGGTGGCTCCGTTCTCGGTCGTGTTACCGTTGTGATATCCCTTGAAGTCAGCATCAGATTCAGTTCCCCAGTTGTGGGTCAACTCGAGAATACCTTCTCTTTTGGCATTGGCACCCCGGTCTTTGTGGTTGCCCTTGTAGGTGGGATCGTGCTCGTACGCCAAAAAGTAAAGGGAGAACTTGGCTTCCTCGAAGTCCAACTGGGTCAACAAGGTGAAGCCCAAGGTGTCCTGGTAAAAAGCCAACGACTTCTTAGGGTCCTTAACCCTGATCATCGAATGGTTGAACTTGTTGTTGGTGAGGCTGGTTGTGCCCTCCTCCTTGTTGATCTCGTTCTCAATCAACTCAATCCAATATCCATCGGGGTCCAATACAAAAGCAATGTCCTTTTGTCTACCGTCAGCCAACTTCTTCTGGAACTTGACGTCGTTGTTTAACAACTTCTTTTCGGATTCAGCAATGTTGTCGACTGACACGCAGAGGTGGCCAAATCCACGGTGGTCGCTGCCATTACCGTTGTTGACTTTGAATTCAGCGTTGTTTTCATCTCCTGGAAGATGCTTCAAGTGAACCACACCCTGTCTGGCGGATTGAGTGTTGTCTTTGGCGCCATTGGGGATAGCAAGCGAGTAGATATCGCTGCCGTAGAAGCTGGACTTGTTTAAAAGTTCAAACCCAAAGTTGTCCTTGTAGTAGGGAAGAGACACTTTGGGGTCTTTGATGCGAAGAGTGGTGCCGTTGAGCACAAGCGAGGAATCCAAGTATGACATGGTATGATGATTCAAATGAATATTCAATATTCGCAATTTGCTTCACGAAGTGTACAGGAATTGCTTTCCGGATTTGTAGAAATTTGCGGCTGGATCTGGAAAGGGGGGGAAGAATAGAGGACGGTAGAATAGACTAGCAAGGATGGAGGAATGAAGAATGAGGAATGGTAGAGTGAATAGAAATTGAATAAGGAGGTTAAGAGGAACGAGGAGTAAGGCATTGTCTCTAAAGTGGAGGTTTGGAAGAATTGAGAAGAGGGTAGGATTGGTAGTGTAGGATTGGTAGTGTAGGATTGGTAGTGCAGAATTGAAAGCATAGAATTGAAAGTATAGAACTGATGGTATAGATTTGAGTAGAGTTTAGAAAATATAAATCAATATTATCTACTAGACTTGAACTTAATTCGATTGGTCAGTTTTGATTATCACACCTCAACAATTTTTTGCAGCAATTCATCGAATTCACGAAAAATTGAAGAACAGTAAGTGTTTACAAGCCCATGCAGTTGAGAATTATTAACCTATCCAACTCAATTGCACACTACAATATCAATACATTCCAAACCTTGAATGACCACGAAAGAATCAAAACCCAGGGCAAACCATTAACAGCCAATAACAGTGCTAGTAATTTGCAACCATACCGTTCTTGACCAATTAAAATCACAACGCTAATCACACTGTGAATCACCCTGTACAATCACCAGGTCAATTACCACGAAAAAGCTTACTTGACCACACTTAGCAAGCCCCAGAGGTCACGAAAAACTCAAAAAACCCCTAACACTATAAGTAAACCACTTCAAACCATCCCATATCACGCCTATTAGTCACAGCCAATTTTTCAGTCCGAGGTAAAACCGTTTTGAATTTTTTTGTGGGGCGAAATTTTCGATCACTGTACGAGGACCCTATCGTATAGAAGTTCAGCTCGGAGTATATAAATGAGCACAATTGTGTGAATACTGGCTGTCTATTCATAAATGTTTCGTTTTGCAGTTAGGAGCTTTTCAACCAGGTCGGTGTTGAGGTCGTCGTATGCTGGCACGCAGAGGAAGACACTCGCTGACATTGCGAAGTCGTATGAGCAGGGCAAGCCGATTAGTATGGTGACAAGCTACGACTATATTACTGGTAGGATGGCGAGCCGGGCGGATATAGATGTTGCGTTGGTGGGTGACTCGCTTGCGATGACGTCGCTAGGGTATAAAGACACCAATGAGATTAGCTTGGAGGAGTTTCTCTTCCATGTCAAGTCGGTGTCCAGAGGTAACGATACTTCTTTCTTGGTTGCAGACTTACCATTTGGATCGTTTGAACGGTCTACCGAACAGGCCGTGGACACTGCGGTTAAGTTGGTGAAGGAAGGTAAGATACAGGCTATAAAAGTTGAAGGAGGCGATGAGTATGTGCTTGAGACAGTCAAGAAGTTGATTTCAGTTGGAATTCCTATACTAGGACATGTGGGATTGACTCCACAGAAGCATAACACCTTGGGAGGGTTCAAATTACAAGGCAATAGCACTGCAAGCGCACTCAAGGTGTACCAAGAATGCCTCAATCTTCAAAAGGCTGGAGTGTTTGGGATAGTATTGGAGTGTATCCCCAACAAACTCGCAGAGTACATCACAAAGAACCTCACCGTTCCAACTATTGGAATCGGTGCAGGACCAAGCTGCTCCGGACAGGTTTTGGTGATTGCAGATATGTTGGGCATGAACGACCCTCAGACCACTCACCAAGCCAAATTTGTGAAAACCTACGAAACCTTCTTTGATAAAGGTGTTGCTGCATTAAAGCAGTACAGCTCCGACTTGAATAGCCAACAGTTTCCTTTGGCTGACGAACACGGCTACAAGATCAAAAGAGAAGTGCTTGAAGAATTTAAAAAGGCTAGCGTAAATATTTAATGAAAAAATTAAACATGACAAGAATAGTTTGCCAGAACGATGATGAGAACGTGCTTCGGGTCTTCTGGATAAGGCACGGGCAGACAGATCATAATGTACAGAAGATCTTGCAGGGCCACACAGATATAGACATCAACGCAACCGGAATAGAGCAGTCACAGCGTTTGGGTGGCACGTTTTCGAGTATAGACTTGGATGCGATAGTGTCCTCCGACTTGATTCGTTGTCAGAACACAGTCAAGGAGATTATAAGCAGGCAAAACAGTCCTAAGGAGGCTAGATTGACTGCTAACTTGAGAGAACGCGATATGGGCGAGGTTGAGGGTATGTACTTGAGAGATGCTATCCTCAAGTACGGAGATGACTTTAGAAACTTGGGCGAGGGCCCGATTAAGTTCAAGGCCAGAGTGTTGCAGGAGTGGAAGTTGATCTTGAAGAATAACATCGACGACCGGAATGTCTTGTTGTGCACTCATGGTGGTGTGCTCAGAATGTTCTTAAATTACTTGTACTCTGAGGAACACTTCGCTTTGAATGAGGAAATGACCAAGGAGGACTTGAAGACGCCGTTCAACACGTCTGTTGCTATCGTAGATGTGAATAAGAGTGATGTAACCAAGAGTATTATTCAAATGTTTGGAAATACTGATCATTTAGGTGGGCATTTCGAGTTGGCAGATCAACTTTTGAGATAGACCAAAGAGAGAGGTCACCCGTTCAGGGTTGGTTTTATTTAGACAGAAACACATCTCAAGAGTGCTGGAGTATACAGTGCTAGACACAGTAGATAATATGAAAATAAATTTTTAGCGAACTTGACAGACGATGAATAGATTCAGATCTACAAGAACCATTTCCAGATGGTTATCAACAGACACATACCTTGGAGACTCCCTATCTAAGACCATTGAAACGGTTAAGTTGGAATCTGAAGAGTTCAAGCCTTTGACGGAAGCAGGCGAAGACAAGCCTCCGATTCTCTTTCTTCATGGAATCTTCGGAAGCAAGAACAACACACGGACAGTATCCAAGCAGTTGGCACGTAGCATGGACCGTCGTATTATTGGCTTGGACTTGAGAAACTTTGGCCAATCCCCACATAATCCTCGCTTGGACTATCCAGCGTTGGCAGCTGACGTTGAACGGTACATTGAGGAGGCAGACTTTAAGAAGAAACCTATATTGGTTGGGCATTCCATGGGTGCGAAAGCTGCCATGGCTGTTGCTTTGAGGCGTCCTGAGTTACCTGGCATGATTGTAGCTGTGGATAACTCGCCAGTAGACTTGACTCCAAGCTCCACGGCAAGTTTCAGCAAGTATGTCAACCAATTAAGGTTGTCGTTGGAAAAGTACAAGTACACCAACATAAAAGACGTGGACGCACAGCTAGCAAAGGTCGAAAAGTCCAACACTGTTCGCCAGTTCTTGCTCACCAACTTGAACAGAAACAAACTGGATGAACCCATCACGTCCAAGGTACCGCTCGACATCATTGGCGATTCCATCATTAGCGGAAAGATCGCAGGATGGCCATTCGATCCAAACATGGGCAGATGGACCGGACCAGCATTATTTATTAGAGGAACTCACTCCGAGTACGTCCTGGATGAGGTCATACCAGATATCGGAAAGTACTTCCCAGACTTCGAAGTTAGAGATGTCGAATCGGGACACTGGGTGATTAGCGAGAAGCCCCGTGAGTTCATGGAAATTCTACAAGAGTTTATCGAAAGAAAGGAGGATTGATATATTATAAATCGCTAACCTTAACCTCTCCGTTATTAACGAAATCACCGTAGACATCGAATCTTCTCTGGTCGTGCACTGGAATTGTTTCTCTAGCCTTTGGCAACAACTCCTTGTCCAACTCAGCATACAAGATCTCTTCATCTATGCCGGCCTCCGCAATGATGTTCCCATATGGATCAGCGACAAGCGAGTGGCCAAATGCCTGGTATCCGTTACCACCCACATCACGAGCAGGACTACACAAGACAGTGAAAAGTTCGTTATCAACGGCTCTAGTTCTAGCCAACAAATGCCAGTGCAAAGGACCTGTCGTGGTGTTAAACGCACCGGGATAGAACATGGCAAACGCATTGTGAGGATAACGAGAAGCAATCGAGGCTAACTCTGGGAAACGAATATCGTAGCAAATACCCAAACCAGCATTACCATAATCACCCAACTTGAACACCGTAGCTTTGTCACCTCCAGTAAGCGTCTCCGACTCCTGGAATTTGATCAGACCAGGGATATTGATGTCGAACAAGTGGACCTTCCTGTGTTTGGCGATAATTTCACCCTTTGGAGAGAAAGTGAGCGAGGTGTTGTAGACCTTGTTCCCAGCCTCTGGGTCCAATTCCGGAAAGGACCCACCAACAATAAAGATACCATGCTTCTTGGCCAAGTCAGAGAGTAACGTAGTGGTCTGGCCACTAGGGATCACCTCTGCATAGTTACGGAATTGATCCACAGCATAAGGCGAATTAAAACATTCAGGGAGCACCACCAAGTCCAACGCACCGATAGTGGAGTTGGCAACTGCTTCGTCAACAAACTTGCTCACCTTGGCAAGGTTCGCCAACTTGTCGGCACCTGCCTTCAATTGTATAAGGGCAATCTTCAACGACTTGTTCAATGGACTCTTCAAAACAGACATTTTTGATTTTTAATTGTAATCAGAGCCACATAAATTTTTATAAAGTTCCTATTAAATGAGTTATTATGTACAGTTATGATTAAGTTATTATACCTCCTTCTCTTGGGATGAGACCTCTGAGTTGTTTCTCGATGACTTGTTCTTTAATTGGAGAAGCATAAACGTGAAGGCAAATATTATTCCCAAACCTGCAAGGCCCATTCCCATATGGAATGCGTTTCTGAATCCCAAGACGGTTGTATCCAAGCCAGGTTGTTTGTTCTTTGTAGTGTACAACTCGACGGTACCCGCAAAGCCCAATCCGATCGAGATCGAGTAGTTTACGACCGTAGCAACGAGCGATCCAGCAATTCCTTGTTGGTGCATAGGCAATGACCTCGACAACAAGATACAAGCAGATGGATATGACAAGTCCATACCAATTGGCTGTATCAAGAAGGAGACAAACTTCTGAGCCCAGTAGGTTTGTCCAACTGGACGTGTTCCCATGATGACTATGCCAGTGAAGAAAGCTAACAACGCAAGTAGCATCACAAAGGACAGTGGATATCTCTTCAATAATACGGCCGAGGCCATGGCTGCACAGAAGCCAACGATGCAGGCTGGAATAAAGTAGATAGCTGTAGTCAACGGCGACTTTTGGTCCACCTCGAGAGACCATCTTACAGTGTAGAACAACCAGATGCCGAAACACGACCAGCCGCACGCAACACAGCCAAGAACGAACCCATTCTCGCCCTGCAAGCACGATGGAGGTACCAATGGGTTCTCCGCCCTGTTTTCAACAAAGTAAAACGCGACCATGGAGGCCACCCCCACGATAAGCAAAACGTAAACATAAGGTTTATCCCAGCCAACAGTAGGGCCCTGGTTCCAGGCAAAGTTGAACAAAATAAGACCAGCCACCCCGGTGAGAGACCCCCAGTAGTCGAATTTCCCTCTAGTCTTGACCCCGATATTTTTCGGGATAACAAAGAAGGCTGCAACTGCCAAGACGGCGAGGCACATGCCTCCGATCCAGAATCCCCAAGGCCACCACACCTTCGTGATGGCACCGTTTACGAGCGCACCGATGGTGAATCCCGACGCAGCAACGGCACCAAAGAGACAGAAGGAAAGCACCTGTTTGAGCGAACCTGGCGCATAGTAACTGCCAATCATTGCTTGCGTGTTGGGCACCAATATGGCGGGTCCCATACCTTGCAACGCTCTCATCACGTCAAAAACCACACTCGAAGAACCAAATGCAGTGAATCCTGTTGCCAATGTGAACACAGCAGTCCAAATACACCCAACCAAGTACATCAACTTGTACCCAAACATATCTCCCAACCTCCCAGAAATAAGAATAAACGTACCGACAGTCAACGAAAAGGAAGCTGAGAACCATGAAATTTCACCAGCCTTACCGTCAACACCAAACTGCTTGGCTATATCGTTGGACGTTACCATCGTCTGGGCCACAGACGCCTGCGTTAACACTTGTGACGCGCAGAAGATCGTGATGAGCAAGATCTCTCTGAAAAGACTGATATCATCTGGGCTCGGAACAGCGTGGTTCTCCCTCTTGCTGTGTTCAACAACTGTACTATCTGACATTGTAGATTCCTGAGCTTGAGACATTGAATCCTGAGCTTTGAAGATCCCAGTACAATGGACGGAATTTCATCATCATAAATACGTCAAGAATACAAACTCGCAAGAATATTTTTAAATTTTAGTAAGATGGTATTAAGTTGCTTAGATATCAAAAGCCTAACGGCTAAATGGTCTAAAGAGCCTGGAATGCGGTCTAGTAACGGATTTTCCGCATCGCCATATCCATTACCCCGACTTTCACCTCATTGCATACTTCTTAAGGTCATGTTGATGACTATCTTAAACGCAATTACCTTAGTCATGTGACCTTCTAAACGGAATCGATGACATCACAAAATTACTTACAGTTTGCGATGGGATGTCGGAGAGACCCGAACCGGCCCGAAAAAACGTTACAATAGTATAACCACTAGTGCTCTTCACTTGCTGTGCTCATCGGAATGTACAAATATGTTGTGTATTATTCTATTAAGGAACCCCTGAATCCTTGTACTTTGTAGTTTGTTTCAACCAAAGCAAATGAGGGATGAAGATCTCTGAGCATCTTTTGATCTGAGTGTCTACGTCGTTCTTGACATAGCCCAAGAACGGGCCCATGTACTCTTTGGATGTGACGTTGGGTTCTTTGTCGATGGCGTTGCCATTCTCGTCGTAGTAGTTGGGGCACAAGCCCTGCACGAAGAATTGCAATGCCCGCAAGTCAAAGTCGTAGCCCAAGTTCTCGTAAACCTCCTCGTACATCCTGATGTGCTCGTTCAGGTTTGCGTAGATCAAGTCGTGGTTATCGGCCAACCAGTTGGGGTAGTACTTGGGGTACGACAAGTGCATGAATATCAAGTCCACCTTCTTGTTCCCATCCTGGTCCATCGATTGCACTGGGTCAAAGTGTCCTAAAGCTTTGGATACAAACTTGTTCTCGCTCTTGGAAAAGTACCCCACCCATTCAAACTCTTTTAGGGTCTGGAACCAGGGTTCATTCATGACGTGTGCGGCAGCAATGAATGTTTCCTTGTCTCCTTCACCTGCAGAGCCCTGTGTTAATAAGGGGTAGTAATACTTTGGTCCAAACACATTGTAGTACAAGCACAACAACAAGGTTTTCAAATGGGAAGTCTTGTTGATGATGAACACTCCCGTTTCAGACGTTGGATTTGGCAAGGTGTTTTCAAAGTCGTGGAAGTGGGAGTTCTCAAACGAATACTCATGCAACGGTTTAAGCTGCCCGGAGGTGTAAATGTCTGCCTGTGCTTTGTCGTAGTTGGAGTACCTCAACTTGTTTTCTTTCACGGAAACCCCCGCAATGTCATAGAACTTGGGGTTGGTGGTTCTGCTCCATGCGTCCGGCCACAAGATCATATTCTTTTCTTTGTAGAGATCACTCTCGAACAAGTAGTCGATGTTCTTGGTTGGAAAGTTGTCGGAGTCAATGTACACGATGTTCTCGAACTTGGAGCTCATCAATGCCAACATTTTATACTGGTAACCCCCAATTCCAAACCTCCTGTTCAAGCTCTTTGCCATTGCGTCGTCAAACAAGTTACATCTGACATTATATTGTGGGAGCACCTTTTCGCAGAACTCCTGTTCGTAGTCTTCCCTTGTTGGAATGAACAACTCAATGGGCAACTTTGAGCCGGTTTTGCGGATCTGTTTGATCACCAAGTACGACAACCAACTGTACTGACCCCCGCCAATCATCACAAAACCCTTTGAACCTTGGTACGTTTTCCATTCGTCATCAGAGGGTAGGATGTTCCCAAACGTAGACACACCGTACTTGTTCACCAACTTGTCGATGTGTTCATCAACGTACGCACGGTGCGAGTTTGTCAACTGCGCGGTCGTGTAATCCAGAATATCCAACACATTCTCGAGGTATTCCTTGCTGAACAAGAAGTCGCCTTTGATGTTGAAAATCTCTCTGGCTTTCTGGGTCTTGTAGTTATCCTTGAGCGACGGCGCTGCAATCACATACTTCTCCATATCCTCGAAGAACACTGAGAAATCACGTATGGACAGTAAGATGTCTTTACTGGACTTAACCGGGGATGTGTTGATCTTGGCCACGACGCCTGAAACATCCGATGGGTATGCTCTCGACACCAAGTGCACCAAGATGAAAAGCACAAGGCCTCCAGCTATCAACTTGAGCCTCTCCTTCTTCACTATTCTGACAAGAGACATGGTTATCTTTTTAATTTACCAGCTCCGCCGTTTCTTGTATTGCTAGAATCACGTGTGACACAAAGCAGCTGGCGAAGAAGATCAACAGGCATTCTTTTTGGTTGCAAACGAGGGGGTGTAAGATATATGCAGATAAGGCTAAGAGTGTCTTGTTTGCAGTGTAGGGTGTGGCCCGTCCTCGCACTCCATGTAATCAACAGGTGTTCCTTTCGACGGATGAACACTTCAGAATTGTGTAAAACGCACGAAGAGCATTGGGAAACAGCAATTCTGGTTATGAGTAAGTCAACGGAATGTTGCTTGGCAAGACTTGAGATTACAAAATAACCGCGCGGTAGACATGGGCCAATCTTGTTATTGTTGATCCTATCAAACTGTGGATCATCACAATTGGACACGGTAACGGACGGAAGACGGTGAGCTGAGAAAGTTGACGTCTTCACTCGCAGCTCATTTGTGTGTCTCCTGAAAATTCAGTGAAGAAAAAAAAAGGCAAGTTTATGATTATGTATCACTTGAAGGTGCTCACAAGACAAATGCTGAAACAGACTGGACTTGGCAGGTTAGTTGAGTTGCCCAAAGGGTCTACGTTCACGGGAGTGTTCCCAGCAGATGGTCGGATTGATTCGAAGGAGATTGCGTTGGATAACGAGAAGAATGTGATTCATACCCCTAGGGTACTTTCGCAGGGAGCGTTTTCGTGGGGGTTACCAGAGCAGAGAAAGGAGTACAAGTATCTTATATCTAGTGAGAGGGCACTAAGCGACATGGGATTGGATCCAAAGGAGGTTGAGGATAGGACTTTTCAGTCGATTGTGAGCGGAGAGTACTACTTGGACAAGAAGTTTGAGAGTCAAGGATTTCCGTTTCCCTACTCACAAGCGTATGCTGGATGGCAGTTTGGACTGTTTGCGGGTCAATTGGGAGACGGAAGAGTGTTGAACTTGTTTGAGGTTGCCAAGAAAGCCGAGGCGAACGGCAACAGAAACAGGTACGAAGTTCAGTTGAAGGGATCGGGGTTGACCCCATACTCACGTTTTGCAGACGGCAAAGCAGTGATAAGGTCGTCCATTCGTGAGTACATAATTTCAGAACACTTGAACGCGATTGGAATACCCACCACGAGAGCACTTTCATTGACGTACCTACCAAAGACCGTGGCACAACGGCATGTGTGGGAAAAGTGTGCCGTTGTGTCGAGATTTGCCGAGCTGTGGATTAGACTTGGAACGTTCGATTTGTACCGGTGGAGAGGGGACAGACTTGGCATAAAGAGATTGGCAGACTACGTCATCGACGAACTTTTCACAGTAGACGAGAAGTTTAGCCATTTTAACCAAATCTACAAGCTTAGACCAGACCTTTTTGAAGGCCTAGAGTTAACAGATTACGATAAATTTTACTACGAGACGATCATCAGAAATGCATCCACCACGTCTATGTGGCAAACATATGGATTCTTGAATGGCGTGTTGAACACTGACAACACATCAATTATAGGACTCTCAATGGACTTTGGGCCGTTTTCCATCATGGACAAGTACAGACCAAACTACACACCCAACTCAGAAGATCACGAGGGAAGGTACGGATACCGCAACACTCCAACCGCTATATGGTGGAACTTGACGAGACTAGGCGAGGACTTGGCAGAATTGATCGGAAGCGGGCCGGAGTTGATTGGCGAATACGATACCTTGAAAATAGACCCCAAGATTGAGGAACAGATTATCTCGCGCGCAACTAAGATTATAGAGATTGGAGGGGAGGTGTACCAGTACGCATTCACCAAGAAGTACGTGGAAACCTTCTTGAACAGATTCGGGTTCTCGCACAAATTGATTGACCTTGAGAACCCTAATGAAATTAACACGGAATTGATCTCGCCTATGTTTGATATGCTCCTCAATATTGAAGTGGACTATAATAAGTTCTTCTTGAACTTGCAGGATGCGGATCTTCTGGATGCAAGCGTTGCTGAGAAGATCCTTTCTCTGAACTTGGAGTTTGATGAAAGAGACTCAAGGTTTACGCGTGAGGAGTTGGTGAGTGATATAAAGAGCTGGCTAGATGTGTACAGCAAGTTCTTAACCAAGTCAAAAGAGTTGGACTCGAACACTGGAATAAGTATCAGCAGAAAGTACAACCCCATCTTCTTACCACGCAACTGGATCTTGGATGAGGTGATCAAGGTCACCAGCGAATCGGAAGGAGAAGACTTATCGTACTTGACAAAACTACAAAAGATGTCGCTCAACCCGTACGACAGATCGAAGTGGGGCGACGAGTTGAAGGAGTTGGAGGAAAAGTGGATATTGCAGGGCGATATGGGTGAAGAATACTCGATGTTGCAATGCAGTTGTGCAAGTTAAGCGAAGCTGGTATTCGCTGTTCTACTACCTGTATATTAAGCAAATTGTATTAATGTACTCAGCAATGCTAAGATGCACCTTCACTCTAGGACTAGTTTAAGCAAATTATATCAGTGAACTCAGCAATGCTAAGATGCACCTTCACTCTAGAACTACGTAAGCAAATTTGTATCAATGAACTCTACTACCTTACAGTAACTTTAATATTTCCAGATGCACCTTCATTCTAGTTAGTGCACCGAACAAATTTAAGTTGAAATATTTTTTTTTTTCCTCAGAGATGCGTACTGGAAAAACGAGACAGAAATTTCAAAAAGGTATGCAGATGCACTGGAGGTCAAAAAGAATGGTTATCTTGTGTTAATGCCTGCTTGGTAGAACCCTCGCCGGGACTCGAACCCGGAATCTTTTGATTAGAAGTCAAATGCGCTAACCATTACGCCACGAAGGCAGGTGATTGAAGTACATTGGCGTTGGGAATGGTGATTTCGAGTTTAATCGCATAAAAAAACCAACAACACCAGATCAAGCCAGAAGAATGAGGAGAACATTATTTAACCATAACCTAGTAGCATCTGCAGCGCTCATAGAGCATTTTAACGGCGGTAAGGCTTCAAACTGAGACTTTTGGAAGGAAATCTCTGAGATTTGCAGCCATTCGAATTTCGAGTAAAACTCTTCTTCACTGCCTCTGAACTGTTGTTAGAGCTCAGTAATGTCTGTGTAAGAGTACTGGTACGGTACTTCTACCTGTTACTACTCTCACAGGGATCTAATTTCAGGTTGTTATGTGTAAGGTCCATCTCCAAGGTGATCGATTTTTTTGTGTGCGATGCTCTTCCATCGTGAAAATTCCGTTGAAACTCACAGAGTGTGAGCATACGCCTTATCATGCCATGTATTCTACTTTGAGGAGCATCGATATGGAGAGGCTATTTTTAACTGGAGAAGAAATGCCCATCTTGATGTCAAGTTCAATTGGATGACACTCATCAAGCAACCAGAATCCAGAATTTTCTCTATTTCGGAAGACCACTGATATGAAGACCACTGGTATGAAGACCCGTATCGCAATAGTAGGAGACTGCGTCTCAAATTTGATGTGTCCTCCTGGTGAAGAGCATAGATACGTCTATCTTGAATCGTTTCCAGCGACGCTTGAGAAGTATCGTGGAGGTAGTGGTGATGCTCAATTAGAATATGTGCATTGTGCGTGGCTCATAAAACTAGCAGGTATCGAGTTGCTAAGACTCTAACTGTGTTTGCGATCGTAAGACCAGTCGAATAATGAAAGCTTGTGCTTTGGACACTTAAAGATAGTTTGGGGAGAGTGATTCGATTCCTGAAAACCCATAATTTAAAGCTGTGAGTAGCAGGAGGACACCAAAGAAGACCACGAGGAGCCAAAAAACAATTCCGGATTCTAGAATATTCAAAGAAAAGTCATCTAAGCAGTGCCTAAATGATAGTTTACTTTCAACAACTTAAGCTGAAGTGGCTGCAAAATCCGGAGTGGTCACTCCAATTCTTCCTCAATGACAAGTACTCACAAATTTTATGTTATCACAACAAGTATCGAATACGTGAGCAATGAGTTCTTGCTTACCTCTGAACTACCAGAACCTTCTCTCCGATTCTAACTGAATATCCAGAATCCATCATTATTCACCGATACCTCCTAACCCCACGACGCAAAAAACATCCCCAACTAGTTACTCGTTTTGAAAAATCACTAACAGCAACGAGGATCAAGATGAACTTACACATCGTTGGACAGGCTCCACGGTGGCACACTGGGATACCAAGACCAATGGTGCAATCACCTCCCGCCACCTACCCTGCTGAATAAGCAAACCACGCCTTGTCTTAATCTCCGTTCGCTCTTTTCACACTCGGTTCAACCTTTTTTTAGTAATTCTCACTAATCTTTTTTAAGTCCGAGCAGTAGCGTACTTTGCCACCATTATAACTAAGCTCTCTACCAGTGGGTATTTCAGGACAGGCTTTGCCATAGCCTGGTACAAGAGAAGGCTAGTTATCTTCTTCAGCAGTTCAAAACTGTTCTCACACCTACCTACCAATCATTACTGTCTGTTATCTGGTTATCCCCGACCTTCAGCCTTGCAAACATCGTTCATAATCTTAATCCTCAGAGCAAAGAACGCAGCGCGGCTGCTAACTAATCAACACTTTTGTGGCTTGATTTTACGATGAGATATTTATAATCACATTTATCATCATTAGTACAGCTATGGGACCAAGCAGACTATAAAGGGAGGGCAAATCCCTCATCTGTTTCCATTCAATCATCAGTTCATTCACTACATCAAAACAAAACTAATAGAATATAGATCATTATAGAGATGGGTTTATCAGAATTTGTTAGACAGAGTCTTTTCGGAAGAACAGTATACAGACTCTCATCGCATAAGTACTTCAGCTACAAAGAGGAAGCTTCAGATTACATTATTGACGAGAAGTACTTGGAAAATGGGTACCTTAAAGAAAAGGAGGCTGGTGATGATGTTGTTGCTGTGACTCGTGGAGTCATTCTGAGTGATAGCAGTTTATCAGAAAATACTTCTGTTGCGACTTTAGCTGAGGATGGCAAGATTATTGTGACTTGGGATGGAGAAGATGATCCAGAGAACCCATACAATTGGCCGCTTAAATACAAGATCTTTATGATCTCGCAAATTGCAGTTTTGACAACTTCCGTGTACATGGGAGCTGCTATTTATACTCCAGGCTTGGAAGAAATCATGAGAGATCTTAAGGTTTCACAGGTAGTTGCTACGCTTCCACTTTCATTGTTTGTGATAGGTTACGGGTTGGGTCCAATGGTGTGGTCTCCATTCAGCGAGCACTACGCTTTTGGCCGTACTTACATCTACCTCATCACACTTTTCATATTTTTCATTCTCCAGATCCCAACTGCTTTGGTGGATAACATTGCTGGATTATGTATTTTGAGATTCCTCGCGGGTTTCTTTGCATCGCCATGTTTGGCCACCGGTGGTGCTTCCATCAGTGACTTCTTGTCGATTCCATACAGCCCTGTTGGTATTGCTACCTGGTCTATGGCTGCTGTTTGCGGCCCTA